>QNGE01002153.1:81287-125738 GCA_008508345.1 Paragonimus westermani
CCCCCTTCTTCCTGATACGGAAGACAGCAGTGCCGCAACTATAAAAATAGTTCTGCTGTATACCCATAGGATCGTGCCTCACTGCCTAAGCGCTCCTACGCGGTCAGCAGTGCGACATACAATCCTATGAGTGTAACTGCTTTTCGTCCGACTGCTCCCCTTTGGCCTGTCTGACAGGGTTGCACCTGGAAGGACCGGAGTCCTAGTCAGCATAGCCCGCCGGATCAAAACAGTACACAAGCCCGACTACCACCTCAAGGTAGCAGTATAGGTCGGGAAAAAAACATGGAACGCTTCACGCTTTTGCGTGTCATCCTTGCGCAGGGGCCATGCTAATCTTCTCTGTGTCGTTTCAATTTTAGTATATGTACCGCCGAAGCGAGTACATTTGGTATTACTGATGGTTGATTGAAAAGATCAATCTCCTTTTGAGTTGTATCAATTTGCCCATCCTGTAGGCCTGAACGTTGCGAGGCAATTGGGTCTGGGACTCGGTCAACTTACTCGTCGCGATCGCTGTTCGAATGGCAGTTTCTGAGTGAATAACTCTGCTTCACTTGAAAAACGGTTAAAAGAGGTCAGGTGTATGTAGAAGTCCGAATCAATCGGTTGGTCACCAGAAACACATCAGTGGCTGGTGCCAGAGATGCCCAAACGTACAACAGGGTTCACCTATCCCGGCTGTGTCGATCGGATTGGTAAAACCGGCTCAGAATTTAGCGGGTTTGGGTCCGGCATGCGGAACCGCTTGTTGGAGCGATGATTTCTGAAAAGGTGCCCCCGAATCAGGATGTTTATGTGGAACATTTTGAGGCTCAGCTGTCTGGAGCCAACGGGGATGTAGCTGATGCGTTTTGTCGGTTGTGGAAGCGTTTTGGTGCCCCAACCCGGTTACATACGTCAACGATGCGCGTGCTTCTGTTCGCGGATGACAGCGCATTGCTGGCACACAGTGAAGAACTGCAACGACTGGCTACAGCCTTTGCGTCGGCAGCATCGAAGTTCGGATTGGACATCAACACATGTAAGACGTTTTCGTTCTTTCAGCCTTCTCCTGGTGGAGGTGCTGCTTGTGCACCTCCACCCCAAATTCGCATCGCTGGAGACACTGTGAATGGTTGCGGGGATTTTTGCTAATTGGGTAGCAACTTGTCGACAGATTTGTCCGTGGACCGCGAGCTGAGAGCGTGTGTGGCGAAGGCTAGTGCTGCTTTCGGACGTCTTGAAAGGCGTGTCTGGAAGAATCACAGCCTGAAGATGGCCACGAAGTTGTGTGTCTACCGCTCCATGGTGTTGTCTATACTGCTGTACGGCAGTGAGACGTGGACATTGTATCAGCGGAACGTGAGCAATTTGAGCCGCTTCCATGTGCAGTGTCTGAGACGCATCTTAAGTATTCGGTGGTCGGAGATGATTCAGAACACTGAAGTACTGCGGCGAGCGGGCATGGACGGGATGGAAGCCATGCTGATGCTGAACCAGCTCTGTTGGCTCGGTCACGTCCGTCGGATGGGCGATGATCGTATCCCGAAGCAG
The DNA here is from genome assembly GCA_008508345.1 of Paragonimus westermani. Lineage (NCBI taxonomy): Eukaryota > Metazoa > Platyhelminthes > Trematoda > Plagiorchiida > Troglotrematidae > Paragonimus > Paragonimus westermani. The sequence continues at coordinate 82,824 of QNGE01002153.1, forward strand.
TTACTGTACGGACAAGTGAAGTCTGGTAAGCGAAATCCCGGTTGCCAGAAGCGGAGGTACCAGGATGTTGTGCGGGTAAGTCTTTCACGTTGTAACATTGATTTTAGGTATTGAGAAGATTTGGCGTTGAACCGGACGGCCTGGAGGAATACGGTTCGGGCGGGCGTCCGAGCGTTCAACGAGCAACTATTGCGTGGTCGCGAGCGGAAGCGTGCGGTACGCAACGGAACCATAGGTCTCGGTGACGTGACTATATGGCGTTGCTATGTGTGCGGCCGCGAATTCGCTGGCCGTTTGGGGTTAGTAGACCACCAACGTACTCATAGTACACCGTCGGCGAAGAGACGACGGGTACGTTAGGCTGCGGTCAGGTAGGTCATATCAGTATATTCATTCTGCTGCTGTTTATGACTGCATCGGCCAACATCCCGGTCATTGACAGCTAATCCACTCCTCTTTTCAGAAACCTGTCTGCAATCTCCTACCGATTCATTTCCTCAGCTTTGTTGGTGTACTGTATGTTGAATGGTCTATCTGGCTTTTCTTAGTTCACTGTGTATTTCGTTTTTCATCGTTATCTCCTCTGGGATGCACTAACCTGCACTCCTATACTGCACTTCACAAACCTTTCTTCTTAGTTTAGGTCTCGTCATTACAGCCTCTCTCTGTTTAGTGTCCGAGAGATAAGGGTTTCCTTTCCTTAATAGCCAATCAAGTGGCTAACCAGCATTGGCCGGCTGGACAGAAAGGCCCCACTGGCACACCACCCGGTCTTAATCCTTCGGGTTTACACTGGATATGTGGTGTGTTGGTGGAACTGCAATTGGTGCGGCACAAGCCAATTGCGGTGACTGTTAAGTGCAGGCGTCCCTTGGCTTCGGTCACTGTGACAGGCAAATCCGTATCGGATCCCGCCAACCGTATAGTTCCACATACCATGTAAAAGGTATCTTGCAGCAGTCGACTTCCCGGGCCGCAACAAACTAATCATACACTTTGCCATTGATACGGAATACGCTTTAGTGTGGATACGCAACTGTCTGCTTAATTGATGTCCTGTACACCCATTGGCTGACGTCGTTTTTTGGTCGTTGATAACTTTGCTATGCTAAGCGTCATATTCATGTGCAGTTTTTCTCGGTGATGGTCTTTTTACGTAAGATCCAACAGTATGGACTTTGTCGCCCAAAAATAAAATGATTTTTTTCATTTAGCATTCGGTTGACAAAACTAGTGGTTGTTTACTGGGTCTATTCTGGTGTTGTTGCACATTCAGCCGTGGTCTGACAGAGAGCCTCTAATACTCTTGGCCATCCTGGATGGTGGTTACACCAAAAAGGCACCCGAAAATGCAGCTTATACGACTAAGTACAGCATTGGGGTATCAAAGCTAACTGCTAATGCAGTCTAGACTCAGCTGTGTCCTACTGGGACTGAACGCAACTGCCACCTGATGTTGGCAAACAGGGACAGACAGACATATTGGTGTTCGCCAGATAAGTGGTCGATCTTGTCCGTTGTACTGCATAAGAACACATCTGGCTGTTGAGCGCTACTCATGCACTAACCATGTGACATGTACCTACGTGTATTCTCCACCTGCGGACATTGTAGGCGAGCTCGAATGCATAAGGCAGACGCGATTCAATTCAATACATTCTATCAAATAACCTGAGGTTGTGCACGACGAAATTAGTATAATTTGTACCATAGTGTCACCAGGTTCAAGTTAGCATCAAATTGATGCTAAAGCTATTTCGTCTCCACACGTCTGTTAGCATCATTTTGACCACAGTGATGTTTCTGATATAAAGAATTTCCAAAGGTTTTAATAGTGAGCTTCCACGGCGAAATTGAGGCCGAAGGGAAATACTCTATTATGATACGTTTGTTTGACAATCGGCGCCACAGTAAATAAACAATAGAATTAGTCAACATAACGAAGAAAAAATGTTGCCAGATGCTAACACTTTGTTTATTGTCGTCGGTTGCACATACAAAACCATCGATTACGTGTTCCGTGAACATGACAACAAGAATAGCAATCAAACTTGATACACACTAGTAAAATCAGAACAGATTCCACGGTAGTGATACTGACTGTCTCACTATTTTTTACGAACAGAGAAATGGTCAATGCCACTTGTTATTAGAGCTTCCGTGAGAGGTAATGGCTTCAAATTTCGATTGTGTACCAACCTGCTAGTCAACCAAACGGTTAACTGACCTCGCTTTGTTATCGTTAATTTTATTTAGTGATTACAAATAAAAATGGCTGGACGTTTGCTCAGTGACATGGTTGTCAACCAGAAGGACGCTTATCCTTAGGTTGAGCATCATAAGCTAGCCTGATTGAAACACAGTAGCAATTTAATTGTTTAGTATGTCAAAAGTGAGCGTCCCCATAAGTATTCCTTTCACATTTTTCACACAGCTGAAAAATAACTGATCGAAAATGGTATAATTTGAAAAGGAAGGTGGAATACTATGGGCAACGCCTAGGCAAAAGAATTCGAAGATCACTGCTCTTGTAGATAAGCTGTGCTATTGGATATCCAACCAACGAGGAAGAATTAACGCATAAATCTTGTTTTCATGACATCATTCGATCGTAACGTGTATTTAGGCAAATATACCTATCAGACGTTCTATTTGTTGTCCGGTCCCATTCAGCCACTAACATGTACTTGATTTGTAGGCTGACGACTGATTGAGTGTGCAGTGGATAACTAACTGAGCGATTCGAGTCGCATTGACTGCTGACATCCCATAATTTTTCGTTCACTCACTGAGTTGGAGTTTTGTAGTGATCATGGGGTCTTGATGTCTTCCTAATCTGCATTCTGAGTTTACTATGTTCTTACAAGCTGCCAGGTTGTCTGAATAGGTTAGTGAGCGTGTGGTACCTAAAGTTCATCGGTCATTTCAGCCACTCAAAACAGAAATCAGATCACAACGGACTAGTCTACACTCTGAACTATTTGAAAATCTAAACTGTTGTAAAAGTGTGCACTAGTGAGGCGATGGTCGATAGGTTGCTTCGACTGATTATTTGGGTTGCCGCATTCGTACTTTTGGAACCCTACAAAACTGACCTGAGGGTTTCAATTGATTCGAAAAAGGTTTGACTTTTTTTCATGGCTCCCCTTGGCTTGTTGACTAGTCAGCTGTCAGTCTCCGCCGATGCAAACGATTGTTTGCTCACTTCTTACCATTCACATGTTATTAGTCAGATTATTGTTCAGCTTGCCAACGTCCGAAGTGATGATGGTATGATATTATATTTCTTAAATAGAAACCACATTGAAAGCAGCTCACGTTGCCGTTTAGTGTAAAGCTACTGCGATACAATATCTCAGTCTACGAAGGAGATATTGATACTAGTTATAAAAAAATGAGATAGTGGGTTTCAGGAAAAGAAGCTTGCTCTCTTGATCCGTCCAGATTAAACAGGCCTTCTCATCTGAATAACAAGTAAAGATACACCTTTCAACAATGGACAATACAGTTTTATAAATATTCAACATCGAACTAACCACAAACATCCAGCGTTTATGGCACAATCGTTAAAGCCTACTAGGCTATCTAATTTTCTTTGGAGTATACCGCCTGACACACCTCAATGTCCATTCTTCACGTGCAGCTTGCGGAACCGATATCGGTCGTGGCGATGAAGATTTACTACACGTCTGTCTGTTAATGAGCCTTTTAGGAAAGTAACAAAAACAGATGCACACCACATTTACTTTCACAGCACATATACATGCCATGCATGGACCAGCTGCATGTTGCATGGATCGTCGCTTCTTAGTCAGCGTGATCCGTGCACCGTTTGAACAAAATGATCATCCGATCGTGGATGAACGGTTATGTTGACTTCCAAAAGGCATTAGTCGTTAGAAATAGATTACTCCTACTTCGACAGTGTTACATGATGCAACGTTTAGCAAGTTGGAAAAAGCAGTAATTCGACCCATTAGCGAATGACCTCAGAGGTCATTTCCTAAAAGATTCAGCTCTATATGCAACTAACAGTAGAGCAAGATTACTGCGTTTCTATCTCAACATGGCATACACAGCATTTTGAAAGGCGCCTAACTCAATCGAGTTATACGAGATTGAAACTAACGCTTGCAATGAAAATCCCAAATAAGACTATACTCACAATACTTTAAGGATGTCTCTATCCCGCTTGTGGGATTATTAATATGCCCGTTTTCATTAGTCATGAACGCATCTACTGTCAAATTGGTGGGCAAAAGCTCACAGCTTACGGACATCTGAGTGGAGCTGCATGAACATCAGTAACAAGAAAAAATCATGTCGAAAAGCCATGGAGAGTGGTGCTTAAACTTCGAATGGACCAAAAATGCTTTGGCAAACGATAGGTGGTTAGTGATAGCTTGAGACCCATTTCAACATTTCAAATGACGAACTAGTAAATTTTCTACTCTGGATGGTTGGTAAAAGCTTACCGTTACGCCAGCAGATTGATTCATCTCGTCTCGTTTACAGGGAACTTACTAATCTCTCTACAAAATGGTTCGAACACATATGTCCGATGTAAAAACAGTATGGCTCTTTCTTCGGAAATGACATACTTTATCGTATGGTTGATGTCTTAGTCTGAACCTGTTCGAGAGGCACTAGGACATATGCGCTTAATAAATAGAATCGCTGGCCGGAGCAACGATAAACACTACTGATAGGTTATAACAACAGCGAAACTCGAGTCTGGTTTCTTTTTGAAACAAGCTGACTGGAAAGTCTATCTGAATGGAAAGGCTGCGATCAGTTGAGTGGTGTTCAGCTTGAAACTAAACGAATTCCCGACTACTCATTAGTTACCTAGACGTAAGAACAAGACCGAAGACCATAGTGATAGGTAATTTAAGTATGTTTACAAATCACCTTGTGATGAAAAAAGGACAGAAAAAAGAATAACAGGTTTAGTATGAAGTATGTGTTGACGCTTTTTATACAATTTTCAGCCTCATTTTATCCCACACATACGCGGTTAGTGGAATCCGGTTCGGATTAGCCTGTAACTATGACCGAATCCAAGGGACGCCTGCGCTTAACCATCATCACAAGTGGCTTGCACTGAGTCACTTGTGGTCCCAATCACACACCACGTATCCAATGTAAACTCGAAGGAATAAGACCAGGAGGTGAGTGAGTGAAGAATTTGTGCTCAGCTAGCCAATCCTGGTTAGCTAATTGAGAGGCAAGAGATATTCCAACATGAGAGTACACGTTAGTGCACTCTCGAGAGAATGTGCAGTAAACTCATAAATTAAGGTTGGAATGGAGCATTCATCATACAGTACATCAACTGAACTAAAAAAGAAGAAAGGTAGGGAGCAACAGAAACAATGGTTTTTGAAGATAGAAACTAGTGAGTTCCAAATGACGATGGTCGTTGTAAAGGAATTGGATTGGATAAACGCATCGATACGAAGTCTACGGTCAATCAGTGTCGAAAACACAAACAGACTTGTATGTCAGCGCGGAGATCAATCAGCACAGCACGGTGCTCCAGCATCGGATTTTGTTATAACGAGCACCGGAGCAAAACAAGTTGTTTAAGTGCGTCACGCGTTGAAACAAACGAGCTACAAGCGGAGTCGAGCCGACCAATGAGAAAGCGAAAGCGTCAACACCGATTGTAATTCTTCATTTTACCGATGCGTCTAGTCTATAAAATAACCAATAGGAATTCAATAAACTGAGATTTGCTTTGTGCCACGAAGACTGACTTTTGCTTTCATTCTGGAAGGTAGCGATTCTCAACATGGTGTCAGATGAGAAGAAGAAAACTGCAGTTGACAAAAGGAACACCACGACTAACCCACTGACGATTGTTCCGCCCGAACCGCTGGACGTGAACAGCACGAACAGCCTTGCAGACAACTGGTGTTTATGGAAAGAGAAGTACGAAGACTTTTGCTTGTTGGCGAATCATACAGAGACCAGTAAAGAATATCAGCTGGTTATGTTTCGACATGCAATCGGAGATGGGGGAAGACAAATTCTGGGAAATTTTACCTTCGAGGACGGAGAGGACAACAAGGAACCGAACGTGATCTTTCGAAAAATGGATGAATATTGTTTGGGACAAAAAAGCCGAAACGCTTGAACGCTTTCAGTTTTTTAAGAGGAATCGACAGGCTGGAGAGACGGTAAATCAGTACGTTACCGTTTTGAAGGAACTGGCGAAATCGTGCAATTTCTGCAAGTGCATAGGAGAGACTCTCATTCGAGACAGAATGGTCATCGGTATTCAGAATTCCGTAATGACGAAGCGACTGTTGAACATCCCAAAGTTGACGTTAGCTCAGTGCATCGACATCTGCAATAGTGAAGAGGCAACGGAACAAAAAATGACATCTTTGAACGCAGATCACGGCCTGGTATTAAACGCTATGAACAAGAACAAAGAACGATTCTTGATGATTTCGTGCCAGTTCTGTGGTGGAAGACCTCTTCGTCAGAAAGAAAAGTGTCCAGCATTTGGAAAGGCTTGCATGAAATGCCGAAAAAGGAACCATTCTGCCAGACAGTGTAGATCGCCTACGGTCAGTCGGATCGACGAAGATGATAACGAAGTGATAAACCGGGTTAACGGATCAAGAGGACAGAAAGGAATCTCGCAGAATTGCTCATAGAAGATATAAGAAGGAAATGCCAGCTGGCCTCCTGTGTATCAGTCAATGTCATATCATCAGGCTGCATCAAGGAGGCCAACATACGCGAATCAAATACACAGCTGAAAATGTGGAATGGTGCAGCGACAAAGGTTAACGGAGTTGCGACACTGCTGGTCACGGATCCGAAGAATGGGAAGATTTATATGCTTGCTTTCTTTGTGGTCGATTGGGAATCAACGCCCATTTTAGGTGTTGATTCCATTCAGTTGATGGGTTTCGTCACCGTTAATCGCGATGAATTTCGGCATAAATTAGCCGATTTAAATGTTCTTGATCAGTATTCGTGTGTTTTTGATTCGACTTTCAGTCACATGTCAGGCGCTGTTAGTTTATCGGTGGTTAGCGACGCCGTCCCTGTTGCGTTAGCGGTTCGAGGGATTTCGTTGGCTATACGAGATTAGTGCAAAGCGGAATTAGACCGACTAGTTCGAATCAACGTGATTGCTCCGGTAGAGGAGCCGACCGATTGGGTCAGTCAGAGCGCCGTAACGTTAAAAAAGTCAGGTCACATCCGGTTGTGCATCGATCCCAAGCCACTGAATAAGGTACTTCGAAAAGAATATTACCGTCTACCAACCATTGATGACATTTTACCAGAATTGAGGTAAGCCCATATTTTCACAAAGGTAGACCTATCCTCAGCTTTTTAGCAAGTCCATTTGCTTTACCACATTTGGAACCCCCTTTGGACGTTTTCATTGGTTGCGTTTGGCTTTCCGGCTGAAGGTTTCCAGCGAAATTTTTCAAAAACGTCCAATCCAGGCACTTGATAAATTGAAAGGAGTCACGTGTGTTGCAGATGACGTGCTAACTTTCGGAAAAACTTTGGAGGATCATGACAGAAACCTGGAGGAATTTCTGAAACGCTGTATGAATCGAGGAATTCGCCTGTCGCGCAACAAAGTAGCTTTACGGGAAATGAGGTCACTTTTCACGGACACTTGTTAACATCAACCGGACTCAAGGTTGACCCCGGGAAGATGAAGGCTACAGTCACATTGCCAGCTCCTGAAGATCTGAGAGCAGTATCACGACTGAATGTTATGGTCAATTATCTGAGTCGGTTCCTTCCAAGCCTATCCGACATGATGCATCCAATCCGCATGTTGACCCATAAAGGAGTGCCATGGAAATGAGAGGTGGAACAGCGGGCAGTATTCGATAAAATCAAATGAGTTATTACCGAGGCCCTTATATTGAACTATTACGATCCAGCATTATCTCTGGTCATTCAGTGTGATAGCAGTGAAACTGGTCTGGGGGCGGTATTATTACAAAACGGAAGACCAGTGGACTACCGAAGCCGGAGTCTTTCGTCTGCTGAGCGAAACTATGCGCAAATTGAGAAGGAAATGCTGGCTGTGATATTCGCCCTAGAACGTTTCAGCACTTATACGTTCGGTCGGAAAACAACAGTTCACACCGATCGTGTTGGATTGTCAGGTAGGAGGTGCGAGTTTTCGAACGCTCGGCCGAATACCTTAACGCGGGGGGGAGGTACGTTCAGAAGCCTGCCGCGATCGAATCAACAACAACGTGCGCGACCGGATGAGTCATCGCTCGACTGGATCGGACCAACGGGCGAGGCAGGGCAGGCGAAATACGACAGACGGCCAGATCGGAGGCGTGGTTTTTCCAACATTTAGAGGAACATCTCGACACGATGTTGGAATACGGTCAAGGCCAACACTGGGTGGATGGCGGACAGCACGAGCAGCCGGACGAAACATCGCGCAAGGAAATCGGACAAACAGACGAGGAATGGCAGGCAGAAAACCTCGCGGTAGAAGGCGCCGATCACACACGTAAACCGGGGGTTATTGCGGGTTGGAATTATGACTCATAAACGAGAGAGCGCGCGTTGCATGTGACTGGCGATCTGGACAATAAAGATTGTGCTTTATTGGACGCCTTGCTACACGATCACGAAACACTAGTTTCAATAGTGAAGAAGTCGTTATCTTCTGCACCGCGAAGGTTACAGAGAATGTTAGTCAGAATGCAAAATTATGACATTGAACTGACCTATCAGCCGGGGACTCAGATGCACATAGCTGACATTTGTCCAGAGCTTGCGAAAAAGTTTCCTCCTCCGAAGAGCCTCATTTGGACACTATTGCGGCTGTGGATTACACCATGACGGAAACCGCACTAATCACCGACCTAAAAGAAGCAACGGCACAGGACGCCACGTTACAACGTCTGGCTGAAACAATTAGAAACGGGTGGCCACACGATAAGAGAAAGTTGCCCGAGGAATTAGCAGTCTTCTTTAGTGACCGCGATCAATTTATCCAGGAAGACGGCTTAATATTCAAGGGAGAAAGAATCACAATTCCAGAGATATTTCAACGGAAGATGTTGGAGCACGTTCACTTGGCACATACGGGAGTGAATAACTGTACCCGGAGGGCAAAGGAGTTTTTATACTGGCCTCAGATGTCGAGTTCCATAAGGGACTACACACAGAGCTGTAATGCATGTCGGGCTATTGACTCAAAGCAAACCAAGGAAACGATGTTGATGCGTTAAATCCCTCATAGACCCTGGCAAGTATTATCGGCGGACATCTTTGCATTCAACAATAAGCAACACTTGGTGATAATAGACCCTTTCAGCGATTTTTACGAGTTAGAATGGTTGAGTTCTACTACCTCCAGCGCGGTCGTTAACAAACTTCGAGCCCAATTTGCGCGTTACGGTATACCTGAGATAATCTTTTCCAACAGCAGACCACAGTTCACTGGCACGGATTTTAGAACGTTTGCTGAAAAGTGGGGATTCGAGCACCATACAAGCAGTCCGTACTACAGTCAGTCAAGTGGTAAAGCCGAAGCGGCGGTCAAAATGGCAAAGCGACTGCTGTAACTGGCGCAATTATCCGGAAACAATCCGTATTTAATATTACTGGATAAACGAAATACTCCTAACGAAACTGTGTCCCACAGCTCGGCTCAAAGAATGTTGGGGAGAAGAACACGCACGCATTTGCCGATAATAGGAGAACTACTAAAACCCCAATCACTGAACGTAACTGAAGTGCACGGTGACTTGAGAAGACGAATACTAACCCAAAAGCTATACCATGACAAAGGAGCCCGCGCCCTGCCGGTTCTGCAGGTAGGCGACAAGGTATGGATACAGTGCGTTCCAGAAAACCCACGGCGATGGATAGAGGGAGTGGTGATGAGGTATTGCGGTTATCGGTGATACGAAATAGACTCCGGAGGGGTACTGAAGAGGAGGAATCGGGTGCATCTGAGAAAACGAGTAACACCGGATGAAGAGCTCCTTCTCAAAGAAAAGAAAGTATTATCACGAACCAGGAGTGGAGTATGCTACGAAAAAAGGAAGGATGTAAAGGGATTGGATTGGATAAACGCATCGATACGAAGACAACCATTGATTCGCAAAAGTCTACGGTCAATCAGTGTCGAAAACACAAACAGACTTGTATGTCAGCGCGGAGATCAATCAGCACAGCACGGTGCTCCAGCATCGGATTTTGTTATAACGAGCACCGGAGCAAAACAAGTTGTTTAAGTGCGTCACGCGTTGAAACAAACGAGCTACAAGCGGAGTCGAGCCGACCAATGAGAAAGCGAAAGCGTCAACACCGATTGTAATTCTTCATTTTACCGATGCGTCTAGTCTATAAAATAACCAATAGGAATTCAATAAACTGAGATTTGCTTTGTGCCACGAAGACTGACTTTTGCTTTCATTGGGAAAGGTAGCGATTTTCATCAGTCAATGGTTGTTGTGAACAAAACAGAACGATTATATCTGATATAACCTACTTTATCGTAAAGTACTCGACTCGAGTTGTGCTCGTCAGTGACCTATATCCCGGCCACGACCGGGATTAGAACTCCAGCCACATTCCCATGAGGAAACCGTGTTCATCAGTGCGCCACTGATTTAACGTTAGCCACGACCAAGTTGTCCTACCTCACCACTCGACCGCTTTCGTCTGTGTGTAGTGGTCAGGTTGTCCGATCGTCTCGAGGGAAGAGGCAGTAACTGTAAGGTCTATCTGAATGCGAAGGCCGCGATCAAATGTGAATGATGTTCAACTTGAAATTAAAGAGATCCCTGATTAGCCATCAGTAGCTTAACGTACTTGTTGTCTCTTAGCCGACGGTTCACTGTGAGTACGTTGATGACCTGCCAGTCCCAATCGGCCAGTGAATTCGCGGCCGCACACATCACAACGCCATATAGTCATGTCACCATAGCCTATGTCACCGATGGTTCTCTTGCCTACCATGCGTTTCTGCTGTCGGCCTCGCAATAACTGATCGCTGAACTTGCGGCCGCCCGTCCGGATCGCATTTCTCCAGACTTTCCGGTTCAACACAAAATCCTCCCAACATCTAAAATCAGTGTTACAAGGTGGATGACTTACCTGAATAAAATCCTGATATCTCAGCTTCTGACCAACAGGACTTCGCATACCTGATTTCAACTGTCCGTACGGCGACTACTTTGGAATTCAGTCATCCCCCATCGGACGGACGTGACCTAGCTAACAAAGCTGATTTAGCATCAACATGGATTCCATTCCGTCTGTGTCCGCTCGCCGCAGTATCTCAGTGTACGGAACTATGTCTGGTCACTGTGTACCCAAGATGCGTCTTAGACACTGCAAATGGAAACGCCTCAGATAGCGCACGTTCCGCTGACACAGTGTCTAAGTTCCACTGCCGTACGGCAGTATAGGCAACACCACTGAGTGGTAGACAGCGTTTACAGTGGCCACCTTCAGGCAAAAGGTCCAAAAGCAGCACTAGCCGTTGTCACAAGAGCTCGTAACTTGTGATCCACGGACAGATCTGTGTACGAACTGCTACCTAAGTGGCGGAGATCTACGCAACTGTCGACAACACACGCATAGTAATAAGCATAGAGGCTAGTTAGCTCCATTTACAAAATTTGAATAATTAAAGGTTTCTGAGAATAAGATATTAAGAATCTTATATTTTAGGATGAACCCTTAACTGACAAATAACCAGTATTTGGATAATTTTCAACTTACAGCTTGGTTGCTCTCTAGGTGAGTCGCCAGTACCCACGAGCAGGTTTATGTGCAGGAAGAACTTCTCACTTAAGACTTATCCACTGTGGAAAGTACTGTCTAACTCCGTGTTTACAAGTGATACAGATAGGATATGCACAAAGGTCCACCTCTTCAACTTACTTCCACAAGTCGCCAAACGCACATGTTTGCCTGTTATTATTGACTCTCTCTTTGTAGCCGTACGCTGTTTCAGTGTATTTATCTGTTAAGTACTGTCACTATGCATACTAGTGTTTTCCCACACACTCACTTTACATATATTTAAGTAAAATTTGCTTACACCTAAGAACTGTCCAGCGACTTTCATTGTTCGATCAGCACACACGGGAATTTGTGAATATTTGATCTTTCTCTGTTCTGTTGTAGTGAAGAGATACGGTCGCACCATTGTGTCATCCGCCTTCTGGATTCACAACAATTGGTGCCGTGCCAGGATACAAAGATGAAGATCCCGTGGCCGCAGCTGTTTGAGGATGGGGATGTTCGGTGTTTCCTGGAGGACTTCGAGAATGCGGCGGAGGCGGTCGGAGTGAAGGCGAATCGGGCTAAGCTGGTGACCCTGCGGATGCTGCTCAAGGGCAGGGCGAAGGCGGTGTTGAATGCGGCGCGAAGGGGCCCTGCGAAGCTGGAGTGGGCCGCCGCGAAGGAGGCACTGATCGCCGAATTCGACAGCCCCGCTGACTGCCAGGATTTGGATATCGGCAGGTCCCAATCAAACAATCGGACCGAGATAAAACAGCATTCACAGTGGGTGAAAAGCAATACCGCTTCAAGCGGATGCCGTTCGGACTCTCAGGCGCTCCGTTCACGTTCAGACGACTGATGCTGAAGGTGTTGGACGGAATGAGCAACACTGTTGTCTATGGAGACGATATCGTCATTTACAGCACAAATGAGACAGAACATGCAGTACACGTTTCATCAGTGCTACAGAAGATTGAGACAGCCGGCCTCCGGATCAATAGTTCAAAGTCTCAACTGGCGAAGCAAACGGTAACACTGCTCGGTCACAAGGTCGGTCAGGGGGAGGTCCAGCCACTGCCCGAGAAACTGCTGACAATCGAGGCTATTCCGGTGCCAACATCGAAGAGGACGCTGAGACAGTTTCTCGGTCGCGTCGGGTTCTACAGCCGCTTCATCAAAAACTTCCATGACCTCGCGAGTCCGTTATACGAAATTCTGAGGAAGGATTGCCAATTTCATTGGTCACAGAAAGCCAACCAAGCGTTCGTCGAGATCCAACGCTTGATGAAAGAAGGACAGCTGACTCTGAAATTGCCAGTGACTGGACAGAGCTTCATTGTCTCAACGGATGCGAGTGATGTAGGAATTGGAGCGGTACTGAAGCAGGAGGACGGTGTGGTGGAATACGCCAGTCGGGTACTGAGTCCTGCTGAACGAAACTATTCAACGACAGAGAAAGAATGTTTGGCAATCGTATGGGCCTTGGAAAAATGGAGGCCGTACTTGCTCGGCCGACAGTTCCATGTGGAGACTGACCACAAACCGCTGGAGTGGATTAAATCGGCGAAGGACCCTCGAGGAAGGCTGGCTCGTTGGGCATTACGACTACAGGAGTACGACTTCACAATTCGCCACTTGTCCGGGAAAGAGAACTGTGTACCTGATTTGCTTTCCCGAACGCAACACTTCGATGAGGTCCACAAGGACGTGGTCGGAGTTAACAGTATTGAACTCGAGAGTGACCCCGGGAAGTTACAAGCAGTACAGAGAATGGATACGACGATCCGGACGGTGATTGACCGACTCTTGTCGGGAGGACAACCGCCAGAGGACGAGCTGAATCCGGAATTGAAAGCTTTCAGAACGCACTGGTCCGATTTGCGGCTGAATAGTGCCGGAATTTTGATGCGCCAGTTGCGAGAGGGAATAAACGTCCCGGTCATACCGGCGGAATTGAGGGCGACAATTGTGAAAGAATGTCATCAGCTGGCTCATACGGGTTGTCATCGAACTTATGAAATGCTGAAACAAAGAGCATACTGGCCGGGAATGAAGAATGACGTTAACAATTATGTGCGTGCGTGCCAGCAATGTCAGTTAGTGAAGAGCACTAACCACCCCAGTCAGTATCCCACACAACCAATTCCGGTCAGTAAAATTGGGGAACTGTGGTCGGTGGATGTGATGGGCCCCTTTCCAGCAACGACCTCCGGAAATCAATACATCATAATCATGACCGAACACTTCACAAGGTGGATCGAAGCAGCCGCCATACCCGATCAGCGCGCAAGCACGGTGTGCAGGGCTGTGATGGAGCACATCATAGCGGATCACGGAATACCGCGAAGCATATTGACTGATCAAGGCCCCTGCTTCGAAAGTGAGGAGTTTCGGAACTGTTTGGAGCGTTTGGGAATCAAGAAAATACGCACAACTCCATATCATCCTCAATCAAACGGATTGACGGAGAGGAACAATCGCACAATCAAGGAATGGTTGGCTGCGAAAGGAGGAAGCTGGGAAGAAACGTTACCGTTGATTCTGTTGGCCCACCGCTGTTCGCCGCAAGGGACAACGAAAAAGTCGCCATTCGAGCTAATGTATGGGCGCGTGCCACGCTTGCCAGTCGACCAGGAGATTGGTTTATGGGGAGACCGACGGATGAGCGCTCGTGAATTAGCGGCAGCTCGGAGATCGGCCAACCGAAACTTGAAAAACACACAAGAAGCTTCTAAGGAGCAATCGACTGCGAGGTTATCGGGTCGAAGGACTGTGTTTGAACTTGGTTCTAAGGTTAAATACCGAGACCGGCGGAGCGCGGGGGCGACCGGACCCGGATCTAGGAAGTTCCTGGCAAAGTGGAGGGGACCGTACGTAGTAAGTGAACGTCGTGGCCCAGTGTATTTGATAAAGAATGAGAGAAGTCAACATCGAGTGCACGGGAGCCAGCTGTGTAAATGGTACGACACTCCGATCAGAAGAGGATGCACACCATGTGTGTCACCAGCACCGGGGCCAGCACGCAGATCGTCGAGGGAACGAAGAGAACCTGATCGCCTTTTGTTACGACTGGAACAATCTTTGCGGGGGGATGAGTGTAGTGAGGAGATACGGTCGCACCATTGTGTCGTCCGCCTTCTGGATTCACAACACTGTACAAGACACTGAGTTTTGAAATGATCTGCTGAACCCAGCGACCTGTGCATCCACATCACGTCCCACGTTCATGTATGTTCCGTGTAATTCATTTCTGCACCACCTACGTAACCACATTCAGAAATGATAAAGGTAAGTAAATTCTCCACTTGTCTCACGAGAAAAGTCAGGATGAGGAAATGTTGGAGACTATATTATTCCAGTCATCACCGCCTGTGCAATCAACCATACGCCGACCAAGCATACTAATCGTACCCCAGCACTAACCGAATGAACTAATTTTGTTGATAGAAAGTTCACCTTTGTTTACACCATACTGGCCTACATCACATTGCGGGAGTTGAACAACCCGATGTTTGTCATCTGTCCAAATCACGTTCACATAGCCTACAGTGAACTGAGATTTATGTTTGCGATCGACTGCATACCTGATTGTGAGAGCCAACTGGTGTTTGTGTTGGCACTTGTCTAACACATTGTATCGTAATTACGGTGTATATACGAGCAAAAATGAACCGGGATAACGTGTGTGATTCCGTATTCTCGTCAACTGCGTATTTTCTCGCATGATATTTCTGTCATATCCAAGAACAGTTCAGGATCAATACTACTGATTAGGGATAAGCAAAACGGATTTCGATTATTTGTGAATTCCTAACACAATCTTTAAGCAATAAATGTACAATGTTCCTTGATGCTAGCCCGCAGGCAAGGACTTCCTGTCCGGTTCTGTTCGTTTTGTGATCCACTTATCTCACAGCGGTTGATTATCTTCTTCCTTGTAACCCACACAAACCGGGCATTGGGTTATCTAAACACCATCATCACAACCGAAGCCAAAAATACTTGTATTAAACGGTGGATAACGAGTTAACACGTAATGCGAATTTCATTTAGGTGATCTGTGCCTGATCTATTGAAGTAAGGACGAAACCGATTATCGTGAGATGTGGGTTTAAAAATGCGCACCATAAAACGGTCACAGCGAAAAAGTTGTTCGGCTAACAGTTGAGCCTCACGGAGCTAATTACTCAGTGGTGTCTCCGTCCATCTGAACGTTTAGAACAGTTGATGATCATGAAAACGATAGAAAAAAGACGGTCGTCATAAATGTGCACCTGGAAAATCGGAAGGCTCACTAGCCGCAATGTATTACGATACAATTGTGGATGTGTGTAAGTCGTGACAAAATGTTTCCACTATTCACTATCGTAAAGTTTCCATGGAAAATTCGACATCATGTGAAGCCATAAAGTCTCGTTGCTGGTTTCACCTTGTACGATGGCAGAACATTTTCAACTTGTGCAGGCAGATCGATTAAAAATCGAACAGCATAGCATTTTTACTCGGTGGTTTCCTAATCTTTTCATTTGTCCAGTCAACAAAGTCTCATATAATACACAACTTCTAATGATTAAACGGACATTGTTTTTCCCGTAACCCGTTTAATGTTACTGACAGAAGTCAAACTTTTGTCCGCGTATGTAGCCACAAAGTGCACAAAGTTTGATTAACCTTTTTTGTCAAGCGTTGAAAAAAGTCAGATAGTAAAAAATGAAAATTTCCACGCCTCCCACTTTCGCACGGACATTACAGAAAACAGTGTGGGTATGACGTTGTGTAATGAATAGTAGTCTCTGCTGTTTTTGAAATCCAGAAATCACCATTTATGCACTTCACTAATCAGCAGGTGTTGTAGCGATTGTTCCGTTTTACTCCAAGCTCCTTGAGTAGTGTTCACCGGTTCCAATTGTAACAGATGTGTGTCTTTACACATACCTGAACGAAGGTTTTCAGTAGAGTGTAAAACCGGTTTAGTCGTAAATCAAGTCAGTGAATCAGTGTGCCTACATGTAAGCCACATTTTGTTCAATTTAATGACACGTACCGAGCAGATCTTCTGTTGAAAAGTCCATTTTCTGGTAGGTTTCGGACACAGCAATGGTAGAAGAAAAAAAAGAAAGTCTGAGCAAATAAGATTATGCATGTTATCTCTCTTCCAGGTTCGCACTCGCTGAGCACTTCACCTGACCACTAACAGTCTATCTTCAAAGGTGTGCCGATGTTAGGTCCTTTCTCGAGCAGTATCACTATGCATCTACTTGTCAGGACCAACGAGAATGATATTGTTTACCACCGAAGAAAACCGTCTTTTATTCATCTTTCCACTACACACGTCTCTTTATTCACAGTTGTGTTCGGCAGTTAGCTGTGGAACTTACTGGAATTTTCACTTACCCAAAAGTATTCTTTTCTCTAAGATACTACGAACGGTCACCCTCAACTAGTTCATACCTATCAGTCTTCTGGTGCCAGTAGAGCCCAACACGTCATGCGAAGCTTTCTTCCTATCCACCCCTGAAATGAGTATATTTTCGTTCGATCATTCTGTCATTTTGCTTTACAGACAATGTGTTACACAACCATGACTACTTACAGTACTACCACTTACCCATCACAATGATCATCATGCAGCATAAGTCAGGTCTTCTAATCAGTTGTATACAGCAGAGTAAATGGACGAAAATTAGCTGTTGTTCATCCCTTCCCCATTATCATATGCAATTTATTTATTAGGTCCCTCTCATTCATAATTTCTAGTAATTATTCTCTACCTTTTAAAACAGATGTAGTTAATTACATTGAAACTCTCTCGGTAAGTCTCACTTCTTATCACTCAGCTGCCTGTTTCCCTTGTCCCATGCTTGAATCTAGAACATCGGTTGATATAGGGGCTTCTAACGTTAGTACTTCGAAACAAACAAGTCAGTAGGCCGATCTCCTCCGGACTAGACTTCACGATACTAATCGACGTATCGAAGTGACGGCACCCGTACTGTTTACTCTAAGTTGATTGCTCAATTCGGGCCGTCGCTTTACCTTCAGGCCGATATACATATAGGCCTCAACAACACGGTCGTGACAGTAGACTGAAATCCCATATAGCAGTGGGCTTTGTGTTGTTCGTATAGGAGATTCCAATAAAACGAGCCCTAAACACCAAATCTTCAGAGTTCTTTTCGTTGTAGCTACTTAAGCTCCACAAGACTGCGGTGATATCACTGAAAGTGTCGTTTTTTACCGTTCACCTTATGTCGATCTATGTTATAGTCATTTTGGTAGGAGATATAAACGTTTAGGTTAGTCCATTCAGAGACACCGATTTTCGTTTATGTTATAGATTCGAACTAGACTCGCACAGTTCGAATGATGGTGGGTGGCTGTTGCAAGTGTACTTGAATCAAAGATTGATTTTAGCCAGCACTAGTTTCAGATGTCTTGTGTCACTGTTTTACTTGGCGCCGTCCCTCTTCCAATCAGATGTGCTTTCATAGGGACTAAATGGCAGCTAGTTATGCGTTGCTTGATTTCGCTCGAGACTGCCGTTTTCCGAAATGAACACCACCAACATTCGATCACAGTCCCTACATTCAGCCCACTTCACAACGAAATACTAGATTCGAATTTCTCTCTTACTAGAACTCACCACTAGTACATATCTTCGTCCAAACCGGAATTTACAATCCGGCCCTCGTGTTTTTGAGATTCGCATGTTATGCACAACACCACAGTAGTTAATCACAACGATTAACATGCTAGTCTCACAAACACAAAGTTCGGAGTGCTAATTCCGGTTCGGTTAAGAATATGTACTATTGATGAGCTTCTAGTGAGAGCAAAATTCAAATCTGTTGCTTCCTTACGAAGTTGGTCAGCAGAAAATATAGATGATGGTCAATTTCAAATGATCAAAAAGCCCGAAACTCAGTCCACACTGTCATTTATATTGGAGAACATATTTGGATTCAGATCATGTTTTGGTAAATTTTCGTTGCTTTCTTACTCGCACTGGGTGACGACTCCACTCATCGCAACGATTGGCTGTTGAGCAACTTAAAACATTGAGTTCCTCCTATACAGCTCATCAAAACAAAGAAAAGACGAGCTGTGAGATGTCGAAATTTTCCTTTGTGCCCTTCAATCGTTTACTTGTGACAACCAAGGTAAACATCAAATTGTGGTGCGAACGACGTGCCATTGCACAGGTAGAGTCATAAGTTCGCCACCAAGCAATAGTTACAGTTCAAGTCAATAATTTTTGTGCAAACCGGGCTGATATTCCATTTCTGATCGCTAAGATCTCAATGAGAGCCACAGTGTTTCGACTTGTGTTACGCAATCACACGGTGAATTATTTGATCGGGTTCACCGGATGACCAATCATCTGGATGTACTTTAATACCGAGGATATTGATTTAGGTTGTTCTACGTCAGTCACAGTGCTACCCTGTTTCAGTGAACTGATCGGCAACTGATATTCGTTGATGAAGGCATCGGTGCAAGTGAATTGCAAGTGAAACTATACAAAACATGAGAGGGGTAGGGGATAGATGAATGGCGTTTAAGATTTATGAGACCTACCCCGACGGTTGACCATAACAAGCACAACTGGGTTGTGGAAAACAAGGCGGACTGAAGCGTGCACCAAAATTTGTCTCCTTCAATTAGCAATTATAGAGACGCATCCCTCTTAAGCGTAGTGTGCACAGTCAGCTTGAAGTACTTCGGTTTTCTGTAGATGCTAAAAATCTATTTAGATATTTCTTATCAATAAATGTCTCTGTTAAGAACTCTTTTTTCTGAGCTTGTGTTTCGACCGCAAAATACAGCTAAGTCAATATGGTTTGAAACAGTTTTGATCATTTTTAGAAAGATGTTGGCAAAGTTTAAACCAAGGAGGTTGCGTACAGCTAATCCATCAATTTGTCTAAACCGAGACCTTTCATGTTCAAATCACGTTTTCTATGCATAGAAGAATAAGACCTCTAATATGTTCGAGAGAAACTGGGATGAAAAGATTTTGTGGTAGTGTAAAATCACATGAACTCCCGACAGTTTTCTGTAAACAGCCTTTAGTGGAAAGTAATTCAACGTATATGGAAACGTTGTTACTACACTCACGGGAGCGTTTGTCAATAATTTCTCCAAGTCAGAATATCCTCGACCCAACATGACGCTAACATTTTACCAACTGACAGTAGCAAATCAGTAAGTTGACTAGCGACTTTGTGAGAAGAGCTATTCATGGTCGTTATTGGCGGAAAAGAGATACTGTATTTTTTGCGTCTTTCAGAAGATCATGTCTTGTGAGGCCTTGAGATTTCCGTCAGTTTAAGTTGTTTGGATAGTGCAAAAGTAGTAATTGAACTTCTGTGGGAATTTCCTTTTCAGCCAACTCGTTTTTCGCTGATGTGTAATCTGTTAATTGTGGTTTCCAAATGTTGCGTTTGTTTTATTCCAGTAGTAGTTCTGTACTATGACGACTTCAGAGCACTTATTCGACCCAGTAAAGAGAATCCCCTTGAGTCTTGTGGCTGCTTGACAGATTCATATTCTTTCGATGTTAGACTGTGAGGCTGAAGGATTGGTGCATAGGTAAGGTCGAAAGTCACTTCTCTCACTAACTGACATCATCGGCATTTGTCGAAGAGGGCTCTTTGAGTTGACTGAAACTGTCTTTGAGCTGAATCTGTTTCTGTAATTTAATGACATGCGTCGAGGTTTTTTGACTTTCAGTTCCAAGACATGCACTTCCATTTGGGTTCTGATGCCAAATTTTATCGAAAAACTAGACAGGCCGGAGGGGAGATATTAGTAACAAGCGAGCCCAGCATGCAAGCTTAACAGTTCTAGCCACAAGGATCCCAACGGCTACTGGACCACACCCCCAGAACACATTTATAAAGTAGATATTATAGCATGCGACGTGATTTTTCGTGAGTTAAATAACCGCTGGATTTCAAAGAAGTCATTAGAGTTGTTGACGGGTCACACAAGTTTAAGAGGAGTATTCGTATGAAGATCAGAATCACTCGGATCGTCGAAGTTTAGGACTGGCTAAGTTGAGGAGTTAATGAAGTGGGAATGACCAGCGCCTTATGAATTACTAACAAACCCCTCCAACTCTCACGCAGTATTGGGTCCAGCCGTCTATCTGCCAGTGAAACTATCTTTGCAGCGGATGACGCACTTAACCCTTGTTAGTCCAAATGGTTAGTCAGCTTGGTAGAATATTTTGAGGGCCAACTTGGCTGGCGTTCTGCTCCTAATGTATTACCACCGAACTCGTAATGTAGTGCTTTGATCGGCAAACTTGAAATCACCCACCGAACCTGAGGTCACCTGTTGTAGTATGAATCTACTACAGTATGAAGATCAGTGGAGCTCCTGGACTAGATGACCCCGTGTCAGCGCTTTTTAAGTGAGGGGGTCGTTAACATAGGTGCTGACCCGGTTGGTTCAACGTTTATGGACGACGGGGAATATCTCTATCTGCTGGGTTCACTCGATAACAGCTCTCAACCTCAATTAAATAAACACAGGCACTTGTAAAAACCATAGAGGGATTAGCTTGATCCTAAGCATCAGGAGAGTTCTGGCACCCACTATGCTTCGTCGACTCATTGCAGCTCGGGTGGTAGACAGTATGGAAGAAGAGACAGGGATCCGTGCTGGACGAAAATGTGTTAACCAAATTTTCGCTGTCCGTCAAACTATGCACCGTTAGCTGACAACGGTCCGTTTTCCTGATTATAACAGTATGTTAGACTGAACAGACCTATCCTTTTAGAACCGCTTGAACGCAGGAATGAGCCGAACAGGTATCTAGGTACTTCACTTCCATATTTCAGCTCATGTTGAAACCTAAACCGAATCGCTTATAAATTTCGTCATCATTAGCGATGTACATTAAGGCTATTCAATCACTGTTTCTATCCACTAACTGATTGGTGGCTACTCTTGACTGTGCTGAAAACAGGATGTTGTTGCTTGACAGTTTTCAAACAACAATGGACGCTGCTTCCCAGTATACAGGGTAATTCGGAGTGCACTTTGTAGCCTCAAAGTTCAAAGTGCCTTTATAAAACTACTGTGTCTGTGTACACTGAATACTGGCTAACGAGGTTATTGGGGTTTTCAACCAGTTTACTCATTTAGGAATTCGTATCACCAGTGACCGAATTCTAAGGAATGAGATAGTGATTCGTATGTTCGCAACAGTAGCAGTGTTTAATAACCTGGAACCTCTCTGAGTCACATACACAAGGTGACTGTGAAGGCTGTCAATTTAAGGCTGTGAGACCTCGCAGCTCAGGTTAGAGGACGTCGACTGTCTTCAGACATCTGGCCACTGACTTTTGCGTTCCACCGTTCACACTCAGTGGTACCAACGAGCAGGCAACGAATATGTTATGAATAGCTTAATCGGTAGTGCATTTATGAGTGCGTGTCCAATCGTTCACATCGGGTAAGCGAAGGAGTAGTAGTAGGTGTCAAGCTATGTTTCTTTATCCAATCTTTAAGCTTACTCAAAGTTAGACGGATAGGTCATGTAGCAGGGATGCCATCTAGTCATCTGCCTCATCAAATACATTCTGTCAATGTCGTGGCCAATTGGCGGAGGGTGCGGATGATCTGATCACTATGGGGTGTGGAGAAATGAGATCGCTCAGCCGGAGTTGGCTATAGGAGGTTGAGTTCGACTCTCGCACTTAGAACCTCGTAAATGTCAGATTTGACAGTTGGGGACTTTAGGTGAGGTGCCAACTGGTCGGGCTTGGTGGCATTATTGTTCCTACCGTTTGTGTGTAAACTACGTGCACTCACTGACACGGGGTAATGAAAGCCGTAAGAAAGGTGTCTTGATGACGATTCCTTAATTTTCCTTATAGCTTGCAAGATGTAGACCCCTTGATTTTGAATGTTTGGGTTTGAGTAAAGACACAGTTGTTTTGTAATCAGACCCTCTTCTTCTCCCCTTCTTTTCTCCCTGATTAAGCCATAATCTTCTCTTCGTGGTTGTATGACAGATAGGCATCAGCACAAATCCCCTGACTTTAGTGATAAGAATGAAGAATCAAATAACAAGAGATTTTACACAGTTTTAATAGCCTCATAGAATGCCTGAGAGTAGCATACCACAGGCTCCTTACTGCTGCTACCAACGGAGTAATTGAAGATTTGATGTAGCCGTCATAGTAAAAGAAGTTAGTGCACGGTGGAATGTACTATCCCCTTCTACATCAGTGAATTTAACACGAGTCTCCATCATTAATATCGTCTTTCTATTTCTAATAAACAGTTGCTTGGGCATTTGGCCAGTACGCATATCTTCCGCTGTTATGATCTCATTTCTCTAACAAAATTTGGCTTACATGATAATGCAGATTTTTTTCCAGGTAGGTTCCAGAGTCTGAGTTAGACAGGTTTTCTTTTCTATTTACCACAGTGAACCCCCACTGGGATGTAACTAGATAATACGTTGATCACAGTAGAGCTGTTAACCAGGAATATGATGGGACAGTTAACACTGACTGGATGTTATGACCGTAAGAATCGGCGTCAACGGTGCCACACTCAGAACCTGAAGTTCAGAAAAATGATTCCCTCTACAAACCTTGAAATATCCACTTCAGATCTATAGTTGCACTGAAACCATCTGCCATCTCAATTCGACATAATATTTATTGTTCCAAATCTCACTGAATTCGAAGTGAACGTGCTGAATTCAATGTACATCAACACTTCTGGGCGGTAGGAAATAGCATAATATATGAAAACCTTTGTGGTATCTGAATGATATCAGTTCAGTGGATAAAGTTTATATCGCTAACTTTGACAAAGTGCCCCACGATTTCGCTGAATTATCGGAACTTAAAGACATGCCCCCAAAAACGTAATACTTTGTCAGTAACCCAGCTGTTGGTCAAACTAATGTGAAACGAGCCTTCAAAATTATGTTTTACCAAAGCTGCTGGAGTGAATTGGCCATCTCCAATTAATCCCAAACATTACATAGATAGGTCATTTCAGTCAACGCCTAGACTAACGGAACTGACTACTAGTACAGAACTACAAGGGTAACTTTAACTCCTGAAAGGGGTTTCCCCAAACTACACTCAACGGCATGTGCTACTGCAACGTTGAAAGGATAAAAGAACCCTGTCTGCTACAATAACTACTTAACTGGTCATCAATCCTTCAGTCAGAGTAGTCTTAGATGTTTAAGATTGATTCGGAAACTGTTACTCTTTCTGTCTGCTTCCTTTTAACAGAATTGAATGAAAAATTCTGAACATTCCTTCTGTGTTTCTTGGGCTACAGTGAAGTATTTAATTGCGTGACACTAGCAACATTGTCAGTCATCCCAGGGTTACTGAATCAAATCCAGCTTCATTAATCCACCTTAGCAGCCGAACATGATACATATGCTTCGGCATTATGTCAGGTAATAATTACCTTTGATGCAATCCCAAATGAGTACCCGTCACCTTTTCCACTCTTAGATTATTAGAGAAAATGCCAATATCAGGAAGAATTATGCTCTTTAGTTAGACGAGTAATATTTTTCCGGATGTGTTCCAGACACCTCAGACCCAACACACTTGCAGTATAGTTTATCGTTCCGCAACAGACAGTCAAGTGGTTGCAACATGTTCGTGAATAAGTCAGAATGTGTAGCCATTTCGTTTTCTCTTGTTGGTGGCTTATTTGAAAGCATGTTCCATATTTATCACCTTGACATTGACTGCATACTTCCTCATTGGTTACACTGTTCTGCGCTAGTTTCTCACTGACTTCTAAAATGTCAAGAACTCTTGGGTAGACCTATGAAATATGCGGCCTGACTTGGTGACAATATACGTACGTTTTCTGTCTGTCATCCTTGAATTTCATTCGAATAAAAATCTTTCCGTATAACATTCACCCCCTCTTCCAAGACTTATCCCAGCCTTTATCCGTTTCTGCAAAAGTATCCACATATAGGTTCCTATATGTCCAAACTCAAGCGTTGAGCTCATTTCTCCCTAGTTCAGTGAACGCTTGGGAGCACAACACAGTACATCTGTTCATCACGTTTCAGGTGCATTGTTCAATTCGGGCTTTTACGTCTGCTTACGAACGTAATTCTCCACCATTTTTACCACTGCTAAACACTACAATTGAAGTATATCGCTAAGGGTGTTAAATAAGTTTTTGTCTGTAAACAGATGCTCACTGCTTTCCATAGGTTGAAACAATCGTCACCTGATCGAGTTTAGATCAAGTCACCGTTGTATGTAAAAGTACATGAAAATGGAACTTGACAGTAACTGAAACTCCATAATACTTTGGCCTGTCTATGTCACCGTTACACTGTTTCTGTATCGACGACTCGAACACATGATTCTCACATGATCTGAACTCGTAACGATCTGTGAAAAATTGATTGTCAATTATAATTCCGGTTTTAAAATCGCAGTAGAACGCAAGTTTGCCACCGGGGCGATTAAAGTTACCAGAAAATGGCCAGAAGAGTTGAAAAGTTTGCATATTTGGTGAGTTTATTCTACCTAGTGGCCTATTTCTTGCTGCGGGCTTTTACTCCAAATCACACATGATTTGCTGTCAGTCCGCTTGCGTTGGATATGGTTCGTTTGTTACCATAACAGACGTACAGAATGCGGTCGCCGCAACCCTAGAGGCGAATTGTGCGCCAGGCAGCCCAACAGGGAGTAGTGGTTTACTTCTGGTTTTGCGTGATTTCACAGGTACATAACACCTTGGCTGAGTGTCGCACCTGAACAATGTTTCCGACACCATCGATCAGACAGTTTTAGACTACAGGATAGTTAAGGCAACGAAACACGCACGCTTTTGTGAAGCCGAACTGCATGTTGCAATCCTGCATCGCATGTGGATTTCACAAAATTCGTAACGCGGACAGACTCAGAAACGTATGCGTGGGCGGGGTGCGCGCTACTACACACAATCGGTTGATCGGTCGAATTCGGCATGGGCCAACGCATGGAGCGGACCAAGCGTCAGCTACATTACGCTGTGCCATACGCGCGCATGCTTCGGTTTCACGTCCCGCCTCGCTGATCGATTTAGCGAATCATAGGCCGGAAACTGACTTCCATTCGCTTGTTCACTTGCATGCGGAAAACTGTGACTGGCTGATGTGGCAGTTTTTTTGTGCTACAGAAATCCTGTCTATCATTACGAGACCTGATAAGCTCACTTACAACCGTGTAGATTAGGGCCATGATTTAACGTATTCATTCGCATCTTTACTATGTGTTAGGAGCTTACCACCTATAGTGTTTGTTTATGTATTCACTGAATGTCAGCGGGGATTTCTGTCACTTTGTGTGCCTGTTGAGCGCCTGAGGCTGGAGTTTTCTACTGGGCAACTGACCAAAGATTCGAAAGCATTCATCGAGTATTGACTGTATACACTTCAGTTTAGTCGGCAATTAAAATGTTCACAGTGTTTACATTGGCCCTTATGTAGTTCTGTCACTTCCACGCTAAACATCCTTTTTGAACCAACTCAGTTTACCAGGAGAACTCGACTATCTAAACATTATACCTGCAAATTCTAATCCCGGATCACGGGAAAAAAAGTTAACAATCTTATTTGAAAATCCAGCGAATAAAGTAGTGGAAGTAACCAATGGTTGACAGGGTAGAACAGAAGACTTGTCATTATTCGGCCGGATTACCAGCGAAGTAAGCACATTTGAGCACTGAAAACCATAGGGAAGTTGTCTTGCTAATGACGTCTTACTTTCATTCATAGCCCGAGTGTTTGTTCGTAAAATGCAAGCCCTTTGATGTTGTATGTTTGAGTGTGGGCAAAGTTATTTTTACTAATCAGATCTCATTTTACTTCTTTGCCTTTTTCTTCCCCCAAATTGTGTGCTTCCGTTAAGCATCCCTGATATACTGCTGTCTTCGATGATGAAGATGATTAAGGTGTGCAACACCACAACAGTCTGGTAAGTGACGAATATCGATGTGCCGGTTGATCGTATCTGCCTTGATGTCAGCACGTGATCGATTGCCTTCCATGCTTACACTAAAAGTGGAACATTAACGGACATTGATACGAGAAGAGGAAGGAGAAGGAGAAGTATTGGTTGCAGGAGTTGACTAAGTTTAATAGGAAATGTCCACTGCGATGATCTGCTCGATTGGAAAAGACAAGTCTAATGGACGGTTGCTGAAAAGAAATTAAAACTTCGATAGAGGATGCCCAAATGAGTGGAAATTTGAAGAACCAACCCTACTTCCCATAGAATAAGGTGAGCGAAGGAAGAAACAAAATAAGTTATGGACACGGATTGAATGGATCGAGAGCTCACCCATCATCTGTACACAACAGCCAATCTTATATATATATATATATATATATATATATATATATATATANATCATCATCATCATCATCATCATCATCATCATCATCATCATCATCATCATCATCATCATCATCATCATCATCATCACCATCATCATCATCATCATCATCGTCATCATCATCATCATCATCATCATCATGAACAGTGCATCAGTGGTGCTCACTGGTGCTTAATTGTCACATAGCCAAAAAGGAAAAAGTGAATGCTCTATAAGAAGCGAAAACAAAAGGGTATGGGATCTAACTACTAAAAGTGGTTACGTCTATGTGCAAACATCACGGTGTCTACACTTGAATCTGTAACAATACACTTCTACTTAATTTGTACTTTATGGTTTCCTGTGTGCTGTTTTTCTTTTCACAGTTTCTCACCTTCTGAGATATTTCCCTCCACTATTTCAGTGGACAGCGACTCGAACCTTGGTACTATCTTCCAGGCACACGGTTTTTCACGAATGAATAAACGAACGAATTAATGAAGGACGAAATAAACTGCTCCATATTTAAGCCCATAAGCCACACTACTGAAAAGGTATCACAACAAAGTGCTTCCAAATTGGACTTTTTTCCAGTGAGCTGAACCGGACTACTAAACCCGTGATCACACTTTCGGGCTTCCGTCGATTCTGTTCCTTCTGTCAATGATTGAGCATTTTGGCAGTGTCCAGCCCACATGTAAATATTTGTATAACACGATAGTGAAGGCCGTATAATGCAGACGTCGGTAACTTCATGTTTTCATATTCCCGATTACGGTAATTGTTGGTGAGCCTCAAGAGAAGCGATTAAAAGCTCTGAATGTAGCAGTTGGTTTCATCGTGCCCTTTGAAACCTGTAAACTTAACAATCAAACAACTGTAAGAAGGCGTAAGGATTGATATCCTCACGAATTCGTGTTAAACAGTTTGGGTGGAATGATCGGTTGATAATGCGAAAAGTCCGGTAGAATGGACTCCAGAAGGTAAAATCCACAAGAATGCGCATATGTCAAGGAAAAACGAAAGGATGACCGTGTATCAAGAATTGAATCCGATCACAGCCTACCATACATACACCATACACACTTCAGTATACAAAAAAGATAGATGATTGGGTGGAATTGGAGAAGATCGGCACGAATCTGGTGACCAGCCTACCAGAAGACGTGACTTGCAATTCCGAATGTATACGTTCTGTCCGCATTTAAAATCAACACATGCATTGTTACGCCACACTTTGATATACAGCCCCGAATGCCGAATCAGTACTGTTTGCAACCAGTCAACTTTCTTGATAAAGGACTAATATTGATAAGGTATCAGGGTGGCAATGAGTAAAGTGGTTGATGTCGATCCCCTCTGTTGAGATTGGGTTACGTCTGACTTGATGAAGCTCTCAATGTAGGCACTCTATCTGGATGTGATAGTGAACAGTGCTGTGATCCCAGTTGCAAATTCTATTGCGCTTTCTCTTCACGAACTATGAGCAGCTTGTTGAAGATAAACAGGCAACCTTAACCCTTTATTAAATTGCTTGGTAATTAAAGGACACGAAAACTAATAACGTTTTTTTACTCAGCACTGAGCACTGCTACTATCTTGTTTGACTTCAGTCAGACCATTTCTGTCTCACAATAATTCAGCATGAGTTTGTGCTCAACGTTTTCGTAAACAGCATGCGTAATTCTTGACTTAAAAGAACAACCGAGTGAAGTGGAGTCAACATGAAATACGAAACAACAGACGTGTTGGATGGCTAGTGCGCATTGCTTTGTTATACAGAATGCCTCAGTATTTTTGTCTATCAGCTTATCCTCATTAACAGTACTGATAAGTTACCGCTTCATTCAGTTTAATGAGTGTTCACAAACACCCCTAAAGCACATCTCATCATGGTCACGGAGACGCAGGGATAACCTTGAGGCATCATTTTCTTCTCACCTGTGGTGACAAATTTTGACTTGAAGTTGGCCTGATGTGGTATCTCGAGATGATTATATGAGGTGCTATTTTACGGACAAAAATTGTATTGCAAATCCTTGCTTCAAACAGATGAAGTGAGTGACACCTGTATGATGCTTGGTGAGTAATGTGACAACGACAGGCGCTCTGCAAAAGGTCCACTATAGCGAAATGTGCTTACAACCTACACGAACACATCTCAGACTCAGTAACTGAACAGTCTGATGTATTTTCTGATCTTTTGCGAAGCTAACCTGTTCACACTTACCAATTTAAAATTAGATGAGTAGGTATCTCTGCTGGGGTTCATCATATATCCTACTAAACCATTTGGTATCTAGCTTACATCCGGCTAATACAAATGAGTATCCTAATCATGGAGATTATCTGATAGTGATAATGAGGTTTACACACAATGTAACGTTAGTTTAGTCGAGTTCAATGTATGTCCTGGTAGCCTGTAGGCTCATTCACTCGATGATTGTAATTATATTATCAATTCATCTTTTTCACTTCCACTACGCTTTCCAGATATGTTCGCGGTTGGTGGTCCAGACCTGTCTCTAAGAGTGTATGGTCTACATGTAAAATATTTTTAAAAAAACTATACATATATTTCCGTCTTTGTGTCGTATCACCAAGCTTTTGCTGATGTTACAAGTGATAAGCGAAGTGGTAAACAGATGTCGAAATTAGACAAATCAATAAACTACACAGAACAGCTAGTCACATTAATGTCTTAAAGATGATGTGTATCGCCAGGCCTAAGACCGTTCCAGTCAGCAGTGTGGGCAACTGAGAAGACATCTTCTTACGGTACATGCTTACATTCATGACAACCTTAGCCAACTCACCATAATGATGAGAATGGTACGATATTAAAGACTGATCAGGAGTATAAACCGAAAATGTAGAGGGTCTGGTCAACGTATGAAAAGTTGCCTTGGTACGCCTTCATACGGATGCTAGATATCAACTGGGTTGCTCCCCATCAACGTACTTTTGTTGGGACCGCGGTAGTTCAGCTAATGAATACATGCTAGTGACTTTTCAGTCGAGCAATTTCTATAACTACGAAAGCCGAACGAAGCAGACAAACGTTAAATCAAAAGCCCTGATGTTAGCCACAGCCTCAGTGTTTGCGGCAAGTTTATGTTATCAGTCTCTGTTCTACTGCAAGCCCCACACTCAGAAGCGTGTAAACCCGGATATACCGTGTACTGAACATATCGACTAGCCACTGGCTTAAGGCGTGAATGGAACAAAGCCGACTTAGCTCAAAGAATTCCAGACAGTTACCATCTGGTTAGCCGCTATGAGCCGAGTTTGTGTTAGGCACCATGAGTAATACGGCCAAAGGCTGGATACATTAGGATAGATAGAAAGTAAACTAGTTTTTCGTCATCTGCTCAGTTAATGTTTAACTGAACTGTGTGTGAACTAATGGAGGCTGAGTGTACCAGTATACTGAAAACTGTAAAGAGGCTATCTGCCTTTTGGATGCCATCCTCCTTTCATTTCTTCCAGTTTTATGGTCAACTGGATTCGTTTGTTACTTGCCATAAAAAACAAAATCTGGCCTTCTTCACGTTCAAGATCAGCTTCAGAACTCAGCTTCCGTGTCAATGAATTCAGATGCTAGTGCACCCGATTAAGTTACCGATATTAAATACACAGACGGCCGCTTTTAACAATAGTATGATCACAGATTTTCGGTACTTAATGTGATCAAAAATGTTCATTTTGTCTATCCTCATAAAACCGGAATTCACGTAAATTAACGTCATTACCGACTACTAAATTGGTATTGAATAGCTCTCAGTGATTAACTTAAGCCTTAGGCTCGTAATTATCTCGAAACTTGTGTTAAAAACAGATAAATACCACAGCACCCCGCAACACATCTATAAAAATGCAGTGAAAACACGTGGAGTAATATGAAATGTCAGGAAGCAAAGAAAAACTCCTTTATTAAATCAATAGCAAATTTACATGTAATTATATCTTAAATCGAGTTTACTGAACAAGAAAAGATAATATTAATTCAAATAATAATAATAATAATAATAATAATAATAATCAACAGAAACTGCCTGTCAGTTTTTTGCACATTTTTACGGTCACCAGGTTGGCATTTTACTCTCCTGCCAGAAGCTACAGTACCTGGTTGTAAAAAAAGCACAACATCCTACGTTGAATATTTTCCAGTTACCTGGTCAACCAATGACACATAGATATGATTCTTGCTAATTGATGCAGTCAAAGCATTCTTATAACAAATCCAAACCATTATAGCTGCAATTTTCGGGTTGTTACCTCAAACTGCAATTGGCCGTAGTTTCTATGAGCGTAATCGATTGTGCACTTGAAGCATTTGTCCACGATGTCCATCGTACAATAAATGATGTTATGGAACCTAATTACACTTGTCATTCTTGGTTTTGGATGTCTCATATCTGGTCTTTTATAAAGGATGAGGAGGAAAACGGATTTCCTCTTGACTGGTGTCCTCCCAATAAGAAATTACCTCTTATAACTAGAGTGCTTCTGTGTGAATCTTTTGTGATGACCCACATCAGGTTTCATTGAGAATTCACACGAAGATAGCTCTTCCATTCAACAGCAATTCAGCTAATGATGGACTTACAAAGAATTTATCTTGTGCTTGTCAGTTGTCAGTACAAAAGAGGAATTGTGGTTTTTCTAACAGTTTACAGTGGAGAGCTCGTCATTTTCTTTCAGATGAGTATAAGCATCAATGGTTCTCAGTAGGCTATTGTATTTACCTGGCAAAATGTTTAGCAAATCACTGTGCCTTTGAAGATATTCAAACTTTACTCCTACTCATGTTCATAGAAACCATGGGCATAGATTTGGCCACAGTAGATTTCTACCCTCTGTTGTAGGCTTGAAGTTTCTCCCCACTGGGCATTTCTGAGTTAGGTTCTGTTGCCAACAGACTGCTGTCACCGACAACCAGCTTCGAAGTATGATAGGCGTGCTAATTGTTTGGCCGATATATTCGTGTCAGTGCTGCATGCAGCCCCCCCAGTGTTCACCCTACCAGCAGGTTCGTGTCTTCGGTTACTGGTTTCTGCCGTGTTCAGGATGGACTGCGTGAACTTGATGTTGGACCAATTTCACCTTCCTTTTTCCCCTAATTTCTCGCACGTGATGACCTCAGGTCCCCTGACCACGTCAAGTGATGGGCTAGTCTTTGGGATTTGTAGACCTAATTACTGATGTTGCTGACATGTCAAAATGTCAGCTCTATGGAATTGACCAGTAGCAGTGGAATGAACGACCGATTTGTACTTGTGTTTGTGATGGGCAGTCTCGTCTGGTTAACGAGCCCATATGATGGCTACTGACAGTGACCAGCGTTGAGGCCTAAAGCTATTTCAGATGGGGGGTGGGGTGTAAAACTGGACTGAAATAACACCATGGTAGTGTGTGAACAACAAAAGTTTACTATCTTTAGGTCCAAGAGACATTCTAAATTAAAGAAGGATCACTAAATTGGTACCCTATATGTGGCATTCGTGAGTAGAATTAAGTTCATTCAAATAATCAACGTTCACAATGGGACATCGTGATAGAAGGTACAGAGCGCGGAGAGCAAGAAATAAATTCTTTCTTAAAAGTTTAACGCATCTCTTTGTTTAAAATGACAGAGCTTTCACAAATTCATGAGAACCAATCTAAATGACATTAGTACTGGATAGAAGATTCTTCGAAGAACGGTAGTGCAAAAACTTGGAACCTCGTTTGTTGCCATAAACGAAGAAAAAAACAAACTCTTGGCTTTAACAAGAAGAAACAACTAGATCCTGTAATACAACGTCAGTCGAACAGTTCAAAATTCAGTAGAAAATCTGTCGTTCCTGTGTGATTCGCACATTTGCTGAATCGAGACCCCATAAGACATAGCTTGAACCACATTAGGTGAAAGATAAAAATAGCCTCACACATGATGTTGATATCCCAAAAAAATAAGGGAATTTAAGGGGTTTTTGGAAACTGTCCTGCATATCCATATCATAAGAATTCTAATAGGAATTATTGAGTTCGATAGCATATTTTTTTGGCAAATGTGAACATCTCTAATAAATCTAGTAGGACTTCCCATTCTTATCATGCTCCCATTCTAATGAATTTTCTTTGTGCTTGTTTGCCGGTACAGCTGCTTATACTTTGTGTTAACAAAAACCGGAATTTCTCTGCAAATAATGTATGAACCTCTGGAAAATTATAATGAATCTAAGCATGACTTCGCGTTGGATCATGGTTATCTCAATTAGATGAGGAATTCGTATTAGTCGCCTTGATATTGAATATGAAGAAAACATTGTTTTTTTAGTTTAAACCTTCAGCTGAAAACATGCACACCATAGTAAGGTGTTTGAGCGATGTGACTGATCTGTATGGCGTGCACTTGGTATCTTCAAAGTGTAAAGTATTATTACAAAATTGAGTTAGCGTTGACCCCATCCTTGTTATTGTAGGCAGGCTGCTGGGGTAGTGTCATCTCATCGGCTTGTAATATTGTTGAAGTGTCCACGAGAATAGTGAAAGCTCAGTGCATTTCTTATATTTCATCACTTGTGATGTAGCATAGACGCCCGTTTGTAGATTAAAATCAAAATTTGTAATATGTGTACTCACTTTTGCCTTATCGATCAGAGACCTAGCTCATTTGGACAAAAGACGCGTATAGATTTTCAGTATTCGCATGCCATTTTCCTCACCAGTTAGATTGTATCAGAAACGTAACATCCCGATATCGAGTATTTCATAAATGTGCAAGTTCGAATCCGATAACCAGGGTAATGGAATCTTCGCTTGTTAGGTCACAGACCGAGGGCGTGTCTTTTCTACCACGCATTGCTTAGTGTGGCTACTGGTGGTTGGAAGAAGCCACAAGGCGATTAGACGATGACACAGCCACGAGTTATGAAGGTGTAGACCACTTCTCCGAGGAAAGTTGTTAGGTGCCGTTAATCTGTTTGACGAGTCCGCGACCATCCAAACTGCTGATTGGAATCATCCACTGGCATGCCACTATGTCCCAATCCATATCGAACATGTATCCACAATGTTCTTGACTCTTTTTTCATTAAGTTCCAGTTCCTCTCGTTTTTTTCGTTTTATTTTTCTCCCCTTACATATGTACCACATGTTATTTCATTATTCTGTGGGCCATAATCAGGACCAGCGGTAGCCAGAGCAATAACTGCAGCCATTGCTGGAGGTTGAATATGAGTATGGTTTTTTATATATGTTGGCTGACTTGTTGCTGCAGTGGATGATAATGACTACAATCGCGGTCAATTTTCAGTTCATTCCCTATCGTTCAAACGACTTCAGTGTCATGACCTCTTCTACAATTTTCATGGTATGGTTCCATAGCAAACTGATCACTCGCATTTATTGGGCGCCAAAAAGTTAGCAATCGGCTCAAACCGTGCTTCGATTTTCTAGTGGAAGCCATTCAACTGGTGTCCATCTCATCTCATTATGGAACGGTTTGGTTTAAATTCAATCGGAAATGGACTGTCTTAGTTTTCGACATACAGAGACTAGGATCGCGACAATTTGTGCAAATAACCACACTCCGATCGATGTGGCTGATTTGTTACGTAGGCGCTATCTAGACAGTTTCCAAAAACTGGGTCGACATGAAATCACCTTGACGCGATTTCACGTTTGTCGTAGGTGCTGGATGTTATGCTGCTCAAGTGGTTTGATTGGGTTCGTCCTTTTAGGGTTACAACATACAAAATGCCCCCAATGGGTCATGAATGTTGCTCCGCTAGTCCAGACTTTGTGACTTTGTGACAGAATTCTATCTGCACTGCAACTCAAAATTTAACTAAACTTTTCTTATAATTTTAATTGCTTCACTTTGGGTAAAACACTCCGATGAAGGCCATCTGAGATGAATGAAACGCAGAAAACTAAAGCTTGATCGAAGTGCCTCGTTGTTTGTTTAAATGTATAGGCTAAAATTTCGCCAATGTAATGCATACAGTTTTTTCTGCCATCATACATCATTACGTTCCGTGTCGTTTTCCATGTTTCCGATATGACCCAAGGTTATAGCACAATCATTTGCAATTTGAATGAACACGGCGAATCATGATAGTGAACAGGCTTGAATTCGAATTCGAAGAAACCGAGCAGAACGTGTGATCACTAGTAAGTTGTGGAGGATTTTGATTGACATCGTTTGAACATTACACAGAACACCTTGCAGTTTTCAAGTTGCAATAGATTTCTAAGTTAGCCTCTTTTAAAAAGAAGCAATTGCTTATTGGATTTTTTGAAACAACTGGTTCGCTTGAACAGTTTGAACAAAGCAGTTAGAACACGAAAACTGGTAGATGCATGTATTTCGAACTGACTCATCAGTACCGATTTGTATCCTTCTTGGCAATCTTTTTCTTCTGTGTTGTCCAACACCACCATTGAAGTGAACGGTGGTCCATACCGTAGTTCCTCTTGGCCAAGTCTATGGCTGTTATGAATGAGCGACTAACTATACTCTGCCGTCGCTTTCGTTAGGGCTTGTCAGTAGTGTACTTTCTTCCCATCACCGGGTGTTGAAATTCGGCCGCCCCTCCAATGAACAAATGTCTTCATCACTGGTCTCACAGTAGACCCAACTGTGAAAAGTCAGGGCTTCGGCTGGATTTGAACCANAGCTCAGCTGGTAGAGCGCTTGCCGCGTTGAGGCATGCTGTATCTGTCGCTGGTTCAAATCCAGCCGAAGCCCTGACTTTTCACGGTTGGGTCTCATTCAAATTCATAAATATGCCATACTACTTATTAGTAAGACCCAACTGTATTATCATATCGCGCTTGTGAGTAACGCTCGGATGGGTTTGTCATCTGGAGAGTAGACAAAGTAACTGTCCTGTTAACTCCAAATCGATCGAGTGGACAGAGTTGGGGCTTTTAATGGGAACCCTAATGTAGGTTTGGACCAGAAGACAAAGTTAACGTGAAACTGGATCTTTCATCTTAATTTGCAAAAAAATTCATCTTGAGTAAGACATAAATAGTTGAAGTCAATAAAAGGCTAACTACCAGCTAAAATAATAAGGCCCATACGCTTTTTATCTAGGTACCTTTATTGTGAATAATTAACCGTAATATAAATATTTCCAGAATTCTTTCCACATGCTTTCGAACGCCATTAATGCTATGGATTACTTTTTCTTCGCTTTTCGAGTTACCGACAGAACGTAATAGTGTAACATTTAGACATGGGTAATGTGTTGTCGTCTACGAGGATGACGATCGTAGTTGCTGACAGTGTTAAAAAATCCACAGATTTCCAAATCCTACTGATATGTATTGAGTAAAAACGCGATGAAAGTTCAGATTCAACAAGATTTCTTTGTGAAATCAATGCATGTTTTGACGAATACTAATATAACTTGGAACATAAAAAGATGTATGACGTGTCTTATCGAAATTCTCTTGTATCACCAGTTGTTCTGTTACCTTTCATCAAAATTGTTTTATGCATCGTACACAAGAATCGATGGAAACACTGCACATAATAATGTCTAGAAATAAACAGCAGTATCAATTAACGCTACACTTTAAACTGTTAAAATTTCCGACTTCAGAAAAATTCTCAGTAACACTTAGACAGTGGATTACTGGGTCATACTGGGTCATACGGGCTCGACGTTAGAACGTATCACAGATCTTATAGTTAAAGCCACTAAGTTATAGATGCGTTAGTTATATCGATACAAATCTCGATACGAAATACGAACACAATTCGCCTATCAACAATTCAGTACAACTTCATTTTGTTTCGTAGTTCTGCCCTTTAATCTACGGATGTCCATTTATTGTAGTCTCCATTAATTGTCTTCCACATATAAATAACATCCGGGTGAATACTGTAGATATCAAATCAACCTAACTATACATGCGGCGCACAGCTTCCCAATTACTGGTCTTTCAAAATGGCTACATTCGAAACACCACTAAGGATTTGATGAACTAGCCAAAACTATGCTTTTAGCCCATATCCACTTTTTGTATCTACTGCGCTCGAGGTAACATAAAGTGTGAAGAGGTAAATCATCTTGATTGATGGTCATCCCATACCCTTCTGTTAACTGATAGGATACTGTATCGTTGGTGATCAGTGGTGATCACTGTAGGCCTTGAGTTATGTATGATCAAGTCTATCGAAGGTATTTCATTTGTGATTAAAAACACACAGTGAACTGTCGAGACACTTGGATTATGAACTTGTTGGGCAAATCCGAAACAGCAGCGAGTTTAACAGACCTGTTTTCTCCAGGAAGGTGATAGCCAGTAGAACATAAGGTAAGTACCGTGAAACCGGAGCTGAATTGAGTCCAGTAATAATCAAAGGTTGTATGTAATCATGACGTTTAGAAGTTGTTTCTTTATAACAATTAACAAAGATTCAACTCTACATGGAAAAATATGACATTCATGAATATCCAAAAGTATTCTCCAATTTGATGAATACTTCATTTGTATGTCGAGAAAACACGCCGACTAGTCTCTACCATCTGTCACCATTAGGAGACAGTGTACAGAAGTCAACAACTAACTGTCAAACAGTCAGCAGGCAAACGGAATTTCTCATAGAGTATTGATGAGTAGTGGATTTAACAGGAACTGTTGCGAAGTCGGGTTTTACTTGTGATCTAAGACAGACGAATATGGCATACATAAACGGATTATCAAAACCAAATGTGTTTGTGCGGAAAACTGAGTTGAAGAACCTACAGTTCATTATTTGAAACGAGTGTGCGGCTATCATTTTATGTAGACTTTGCAACCAGACGGATTTAAATAGTCTCTCTCACTTCGGATGGTGATTTGGCTAAAACTGTTTAATCTTCACTTCTTCACTTGTAACAGTATTTTAGAATTTTAGAAGTCAATGAAATTTCTTACCTTATGGATGCCCCAGCAACTGAGTGGCCATCGGTAGTCATGTTACAAGTAGGTCGATATTAAGCTAGACGTATTTTTTACTCAAACATTTGCTCATAACTGCCATGAACCTGACCAGGAGGTACGGTAATTGGGGTGGCGGCCCACCGCAATATTGACGTAGAATAACTCAAAAGAAGAAAAGTAATTTAAAAAACATGGAATTGGACAGAAGCAAGATCAGAGTTTACTAGGTTGGAGGTATATCTTAATGTGTCATTTAGGAGACAAAGTATCCCAATGTGAACAACGGTTTTGAACGAGCTATCAACACTGGTTTAGATAACGCAACAAGTCGTAATCACCAGAGCGTGAAGTTTACAGTAAAACGGTAGAAAAAGACGTGGAAAATTGAAGTAGGTTCGGCTTATTAAAAAAAATATACTGAGGAATGTCGTGCGCTGCTTAGCGTTTTGGTGGTCCCGCCATTAAATGTCACATCACATATGGTGCAGTAAAACTAAGAACACTGCGTAATGTATTTCATTTTCTATGGGAAAACTGCCAGGTTTAAGTTAATCTCACATTAACCTGCGAATCCGTTTTGTCATGACTACACTGCTCTTGATAATACACTCCGTTGGAGAAATATCGTATTTTTATCATGTACATTTGTATTTCAGCCCTGCGTTGTCTTTAAAATGCTGAAATATTTACTGGGAATTCTATTATTGGGAGTCAGATATCGATCGTCGATCATGGGCTTGGAACAGCGATTGCGTAACTGATAACATACACGTCGTCCTTAACCGATATTGACCGTTTTCTGGCTAACCCTATTAACTGTTTTCATATTCATTGCGTTGTAATTAGCCCGATGTTCAGACGGCGTCACGTGCTAGCCTACTGCATCGACCGAGATCGGGACAGAGGTCCCGATCTCATTCTATCAGAAAAACGGAACTCTTTTACGAAGGAACAATAGTATTCATTATTGTTATTGGG
This sequence comes from Paragonimus westermani, assembly GCA_008508345.1. Classification (NCBI taxonomy): domain Eukaryota; kingdom Metazoa; phylum Platyhelminthes; class Trematoda; order Plagiorchiida; family Troglotrematidae; genus Paragonimus; species Paragonimus westermani. The sequence goes on from QNGE01002153.1 coordinate 121,863, forward strand.
CGACAAGTGTCTTTACGTTTTGATTGGTAAGTTCGTTGCCCCGTCCAACGACCTTGACTCAAGCAACTCGGTTGGTTAGATTTGGCACGCGGTCAAGCAACTTGCCTTAATCTCCATTTCTTACAAACAAATTCGGCGCAGCTCTTGATCGCCGTCTGCCCCGATCGGCTGCAATTCTGTTTGCAGCAGTGTTTGAAGTTTGATTGGCTGATATTTCTCCAACCAGGAAGCTCCGATCCAGAGGGCAGCACCCGCCGAGGCCGAGTGGATCGCTCATGCACCCACAGACAAAGGTGCCGTCTCCGTGCGTTCTGCCTCTTAAGAGCCCTCCCCCCATGCTCTCAGTGCCCGCCTCACACGTGTTTGCATGCTCCCCACAACCTAGCCAATGGGCCCGAAGTGTGCTAGGTTTTGTAAGATATCCGCACCAAATTTAGTACGAATGAAATTGAATAGTTTGGGCGTCGTGTTTAACATGTTATTGATAAACAGATTGGGATTTCGATTACAACACTCTTGAGGAAAGCCACTCGAGGTGGTTGAAACGTAGGGTATTACAACTTGCTCGTAACGTTGTGTTATTCCCAATCCGCTTATCAATGTGCTAACTTTCTTTACGCCCTACACTCGGCGGATCTGTCCTCACACCACCAATCCCTGTGTCTGTCATGTGTCTGTCCATGTACCTATTGGCCGTACGACTCCGTGTGCCGATGAAACAGGAAACTCCATCGGGACACCTTAAATTGACATCCAGACACGAAAGTGATGTCGAAACATCTTAAACCGGGGTTGTCATGTTAGTAGATTATGTAGTAGGTTGCCACTACCTTGATAACACGCGGCAATCTAACTGATCGTTGTTTATGTCCAGAGGAGAGATGAGTAGTTTTGCATCCGTGATCACATGAAGCACACGGTAGAGATTAGCTTGTTGTCTCGGCATAGTCGGGACAACGAAAAAGCTCCCAAGTCCGACTGTTATTACAGTGTGTAGCGACTATGATAAATAATATAGTGATAGCCGCACTCACCAGTGCCTTTTTGATGATTTCGTTTTTCATACACATCCGTCCCGGAGCTGAAATCACAACCCGCTCCGTGCCTCGCTGGCTTGACTTGTTTCTCTGTACGCTCTATTTTCCAGGGTCGATACTGATAAACGGGGTGAACGCGCTGATTCTTCGTTTTTCATTGTCGATCGGTTATCAACAGTGAACACTGACTGGGCATTATCTTGTTGGATCAGTTCCAACAAGTGAACAGTCAAGAAGCTGAGGCGATGTCTCCGGCTTAAATATTTTCTTACTGTACACCGAAAACGAATGAATGTATTAGAAATCCAGCCTCTCTTGTTGGTATTTCGAAAGGTGAAGAAAGTCTGTCATTTCGAATCTTTGATTTATGATACACTGAACGAAACGATCATCCAGCCTAATCATAGCTTGTATCAGTGGCCAAAGAGAGTTATTCTAGCTGGCAGTAAAGAACCGAGTTTGAACTCTGTCGCTTTCCTAGGGAACAAAGTGACTGAGAAAGGAATCTGCTTGTGGAGTAATTGTTAGAAGACGAATGTGTACCATGCCTTTCGAGCAAGCATTTGCAGTTCGATAACTTACTGGAGTATAACAGAATCGTTTCTCCTGGAGTCCTGTATTAAAATGCTTGGGGCTATGTAAAATGTCCTCAGAAAACTGCGAACCGAACTGACCGGGAGCGAAAGACTTCCTATCATCGACGCTGGTGTTTTCTTGTTCTGAAAAATTTTCGCTGATGACGAGTGCGCACATTCGAGATGTGCATTTCATAAGTCAGCTGGTTGTGGTTACATTACGCGCTGCAGCAGTTCGAAGAATCAATCTCGCCGACACAATGTAAGCGCATTCTCCCTCTCACACCACACACGTGTGGGTGCACCCGTGCGCACCGCGCGCTCATTTCGGCAATGAACCAGCTATTGGGGCTGAAGTTACGAGGCCATGCTGGGGGTAGAAAGGAAATCAATATTCTGCTGTCTATCCACACAACACTGATTACCGGTCAGATATAGACCGGTGACGTTCGCGCGAACATGCGATTAGACACTATTGCGCTACAACTCGATATGAAAACAACTAAGCGGTATCCACTTCGCTTTGCTCGTAAATTGTCGTTATCAAGATGGTGACAGTGACAGAACTGGTGACAGAACGGTAACGAGTGGATACACAGCTCGCCTAATCAGAATTCGTTTGCCTATAATTAGTACAAAGTTGTAACCTTAAGATCAACATTAAATCGGAGTTTAACATTCAGTGTGACCAGCCATCTTAGCCTTATCTGTATACCACATGTAATTGTCATCTACCTTAGGACCATTCACTAGTTACTTGTGATATCGTTTAGTCTGATTAAATGCGAAAAAAAATTCGATGTAGGATGAGTGCTTAGGCATCATTTCGTTCGCTCTTATCGACTGCGCATTAGAACTGAGGTGTAAAGGAACGAACATATGAGCGACCACTGACAAATCCTAAGGGTGAACAATCCTTATTCCTTTCAAGAAATGGATAAGACATACGATTGAGTAATCGTTACAGAAAGCAGCAGATACAGGGTGTGGAGGAAAAAATGAGAGAAGTTGTAACATCAAGTGGTCATGAAATTATGCATCGATCGATTGTACAACCATTAGAGAGCAACGTATACAAGCAAGAACAAGAAGCGTGAAATGGATGTTAGAGTAGATGACGAACAGGAAGGGAGAAATAAGAAAAATATACTACTCAGTTTATGTAATGCACCGCGAATATGGTGATAAGTTCATGACCATTTGTTTCTGAAGTCGATCGTTTGAATGACGTGGACCAAAGCTGACTTAAGCTCCGATATCAGTTAGAAGCCACAAGTCAATCAACTGATCATTGACGGAAAATAGGCTACTAGTGCTTGCTGGGTGACAGACAGTCGTTACTTTTACTGGTTGGTATGCCGAGCTTGCAATCATAAGAGGACGGTCTGGATTGTGCACGACTGGGTACACTTCTTCGTTTTGTATCGAAAGGTTTTGATTGCACACAGTTCTTAGATGGGCGGTTTATGAGCTCGTTAGTTTGTGAGGCCTTCTTTATCATACTGGTGAATTGCAGGGGTTGAAGTGGGTAGCACAGGAACAGTTGTGGCTGCTGAACAAACTGGGGATGTTTCGGACATACGAGAGTTGATCAGTTGTTGGTCGTGATGTCATCATCATTGGCAGCCAGTGTATGTTGTATCACTGACGGCAGTTCCTTCGTCCATAGTTGCTTCAGAATGACATCGTCTAGTTTCTGCTGACCCAAGTAGGCCTCTTTTGTGACGCAACAACTGGGCTGAGGAATGATCATCTGGTTTAACGAAACTGGACAAGTTATGTAACATTAGCCTGTAGATTCCCAGTATGTTGTACGATTGTCACTTTTAGGCGAGTTAAAGGAAAACCAGAGGGAATGCATTTTAACAGGTCATTCACTTCTGGTGCAACAACAAAGGACAAGAATTGCATCATGCAGGAAGCTTTTATTTTCTCAGACGTTATATGCCAGTTCGTAAAAATGATGAAACCACAGTCTAGGATTCCGTAAACCATATTCAGGTAGTTTTAAGGCAACGTTGTATTCCGTCTTAAGGTTAGCGTCCGCAGTATTACCAAGCCTTTAGGTCCCTTTAGGTCCACTGCTGGTAGACGTATTCAAGGGTAGATTAGAATCTCAACTTCAGTCGACCATTCAGTCTGCATATGTACCGCTGATAGGTAGACGACATATTTGTTGTTACACAGTTAAAAGATGAGTTAACAACCATCCTTTGGGTTTTTAATGCTACCTTGACGAGGTGGTCGGGCTTGTGTACTGTTTT
>QNGE01002154.1:0-56306 GCA_008508345.1 Paragonimus westermani
AAGGACTCACCGAACGACCATACCCACTAAGTCGGATGAACAAACAGGCACAACACACTGCCAAAACCACAGTCAGATTAGCTGACTGCGAGTAGAGTGGGGGGTTACGCACAATTCCAGCCCCATAGTTCGGCCCCATCAGCACAGTGCTCTGGCCATCACAGAACACGACCGATAACATCTGACTGTCCACACACGGATCTGTAACCGTTTCAGCACTCAGACGACAACGCTGGACTGGCAACCAGTATGCATCGGTGAGTACGGATGGACAAGGCGAAAACACGATACCCTCGTAACGGACTGTGCGACCACAACAGTCCTCTCACCAACCAACAGATAATAAAACGCCGCATTCGTGAGCGGCACAGATTAACAAATCACTAGCAAACTGATCAAAATCTAACAATTGTTCCGCAAAATCTGAAGCACGTGACGCTGTGTTTCTAGATCTATCGCGCTAATTGTGGACTCTGACGTGACGTCGTACAATCATTCTGTGATGATAATAGATATCGCTTGGCTCCTCCCCGTTTTGTGGCCTCGTCATTGATGTGTGTCATTCTGCTTCCCGTCAACGAGTCTTATTCGGCCACTTTATTGTTGATGAAGACAACTTGTTGTGTTGTTGATCTTGACGTGTACAACTTGTTTAGAAATGTTGTTCAAATCGACGTGCTCTGTCCTCTAGAAATCTGCTTCCTCCTAAAAATCAATACATCCGCGATGCCGAGGCCAATTTTTTGGGTCGACACAAAACACGTACGATCTCTGATTGGGTGGTTACCAACTGGTGTAGAATTGGGCTGGGAGGATGAGAGATGTAACGTTCTCCCCGCAAATACCATGTGTTATCACAAACTAACTTCCCTAGGACTGTACGAACTGTAAGTGTAGGTGCTTCCGCTGACAGTTTAGAGTCGATAATTTCACATGGATTACATCAAACTCGTTAGCAGTTCCTTCCACACTTCTTTTACAAGCGGCATAAAATAAAAGCCAACTCAACACGTTCATCCGGTTTTCAGATTACCGATATGTAGTTCACTTGCTTGCCTCCCGGGAATGCAAATGCAACTGATCAGCGTTGAACTGGTTTTCAATTAAGTCGCCTGTAATGAAAATGTGAAGGAGATCACTAGGAGTCGGTTACCTGTAAATCGGTCCGAAGACTGACGAGAAAGTTTTCTACAACGGACAGTGCACATCAGCTGCAAAGAAGTGGTCGACCGCGTTTATCAGCAAACAACTGTTTCGGTAGTTGTGTTCCGCGACGTGGAACCAACTCAAATGCAGGATCTACAGAGGACATCCACAAACGATGGAGGAACTCACTGTGAACTCCTATTTCACTTTCTTCTACTCACAAGTTTACAGTAGTATGCCCTCATCTCCGAATTTTACGTGACTTGTCCGTTTGCAATATTCGCTCTTACTCCTGACTGTTTGATACGGTGAAATTTATTTCACTTCCATAAACACTACATCGTACGTGAACAAGTGAACTGTATTCGACTTTCATACTAACACTTCAGTTCCTACCATATTCTGCCACATTGGTTTATATGAGTAACTGTAACCCACAGCATGTTTTACTGCTGGAATTATTCGGACACTTTGTCACGTTTCTGCCGCACTGTTGTATACGCTTGTAAACCTGGTCGTAAGTTGCTGTATATTTAACTTGTTTATTACTGAATTTGTAGAACCACGNATATATATATATATATATATATATATATATATATATATATATATATACAGCCCAGACCGTGTGTAAGACTAGGCTACTAGGACGTATATTTCGACTCCTCTGCTGATTTTACAGTCTTTATGAATAAATGAATATGTGAGAAGGGATTTCGAGCAGCTGGGTTTCGAGGTCAGGATGATCGCGTCATCAGTTGTTTTGACTATTCCTGAACGTTCTTTCATGCGCTGAAATGATGGTTGATCTGTTCTACCCATGCAAACTTAACTGAGTATGCAAGTATCCATATACACAACGTGGGATGGTGTAGGTCAGATGATTTGAAAATCGAATGTTGCGTACACCAGGTGGCACATCCGTACGACATCCACTTATTGCGATATTGTTTTCTCCTCGAGGGTAGCATAGGATCAACAGGACAGTTATCTCGTTCCCTATTGTGGAAGCCTGTTAGCATGTTAGCTGATTATTGAGAGAGTGGCGATCGGCTGACTGGAGGTCTTTGGTTCAGTGTGTAACGAAAACCTTATGGTTACAGGTTTTCGATGGGCACATCGACGTCTTCATGCTAAGCTATAATGCCTCGATTTGCTGAGGTTTTTGTATATTGCGTTGTTAGATTTTCTCCTTAAGATCATTGCATTTACTAGCCTGTCTTGTGATAACTATTCAAAATAATTGTTTGCATCTGCAGGCGTCTGCATTTTCGATTTTCATGTTATTTTGACTCAAGCACTTTATTTCAACATGCTTAACAGCTAAGTGGGGCTTGAGCAAAGTGTTTCGAAGTTTCGATCATGTGAATGCCGGTGTACATAACCGGTCAGATTGGTGACTCAATTAACTGCCATCTAACCGAAATAATGTGACATTTCTACAATATCACCTCGCTGATCTTTGAAGTTCACTGGTTTCCCTACTATGTTCCATCCAGTGAGGAGAAAAGTCAGCAACAGATCAATCGGGAGTTTGAGAACAGTTTGAGACAGTTGCGTGAACGAGAGAGACGTGAGTTTCACCACATGTTTCTTCGCTGTTTTCGTTTACAAAGTTTTTGTTCAGAAAAAAGTCTACAGGGTCTTAAGGGTGATCATATCATCATCAAAATAATAGCGATTGAGAAATTCAGTTAAGCGAATGCTCAGTGCAGCCGAATTCCCCGGACTCGGAAGCTACCACTAACTTTAACCAGAGGAAATCAGCCTATCGGTGTTACCTCACACGTTCACCAATTTATATGTTACTGCGGAAAGATTTTTACAGGCAGGACCGATAAGTGTTTGAGCTCTAGAATGAAGACACATTTACCTAAATAAATGCGAAAGGCCGGGTTACCGGTGAACGGCAATGCGGCGGAAACACGTAAACAGCCAGTTTCCTCGGTCGCTAGACCCGTCCTTCCCATGGATCACGCAATCGTTCAATTTTGTGCCTCTGGAATCCTGTCAGGTTATTCTCATCCAAGATTCTCGCGGTTTGGTAAAGAAGTCACAATCAGTCGACTCAAGCCAGCTCTCTGTGTCCGGAAACGGGTTCGTAGACTCGACTGTTCCCTGGACTTGGTGATCTTTCATAATCTGCTTATTGATCATCCGCCCTTCTAGTTATTTGCCATAAAAAACCATCCATACTATTTTAAATTTGGTACTGATGAGTCAGTAGGAATTGCTTGCATCTACCGGTTTTCGTGTTCTGACTGCTCTGTTCACAATTGCAGTAGTCAAAAATTCTTTCCCATTGATTCTGACCAGAATATTCTTAATGGTGGGGATTTCTCTCTGAGGTTGAAACTGCTGATTTCTTGAAACATGCTAGGCACTTTTCGGATTGTGCACGGTTAGCTTATTTTTTTAATGGTTATGAATTGTTCGCTGCTTTTGCCTTCTGATTTTCTAAGCGCCAGTTTCGTTTGCCAAGGGAGTCGAGTGGCCTGAGCGTCGTTCACAAGCGATTGTGTCTGAACGTTTGGATGTGATGTCAATGGAGTGGTGTTCACCTTGGGCTTACCTACCTCCGAAGGCGGGTTGGCACTTCCGTTTTAACCTATGACTCCAACGATCGATATTCGTACTTTCAGCTGTTCACTTTCTGTTCCCCATTCCTGCCGGTTTTTGATTGTGTCGTAGCATATCCTAACAACCCAAGCGGAAATCATTGTCATATGCAGTCCCGAGGTGAAAAACCTAGGTGAACTGGTTTTTGGCAACTATTCCTCATGAAACACTGAGTTCCCTTCAATAACTTCATCAGTGCAGAAAGAAGACATATGTTGCGATATGTTAACATTTCGTTTACTCTCATCAGTCGCAAACGTAAAACATGCAAGTTATATATGACAGACAATTAGAGATAGACAGGGTATGGACACGCATATAATCACATCACGTATTGTCATCACCACCACGGCAACCCTATAGGTTGCTTCACCCACTTTTGTGCACACAGCGCCAGCTGGTGAGCTCTAATCAGCATGGCTTCGCTAAAGGTAACACCAAAGTCAGAACTCTTCGTTCTCTACGGAGTTATCTCTCACAGTCAGCCAACATGAGTATATTCCCTAGTGATGGCTTAAAGCATGTGCACAACCTCTCGTCAACTCCGTTCACACAAACGCAGCTGGAGGTTCTCTCCCTTGGACTGAAGTTTAAAATACCGCCCAAAGAAGTCAACAAGTTGAATACGCAAGTGCAATTCGAATATATGTACGATCAGTTAAAAGATCTGACGCCCACGTCTTCCGATGAGACGGGTTGGTTCCGTGCAAAATTGGTAGATATTTCTAACCAATTTATATCAGCACCTATTCGTCAGCAGTGTTGTCTGAAACAGGAACACTATCAAGCAATGAAAGAACTGAGAGGATTGCAACATGTGGTGTTTCTAAAGCCGGATAAAGGTTCTGGTGTCGTAATCATGAACAAGGACGAGTACATGATGAAAATGAATACCATTTTGGAAGACCAACGAAAGTTTAAGAAAGATAAGACGAGTGAAAATAACATACTATTGGAAAAGCAAATAGCGAGACAACTTCAGATACTGCTGTTGCACGGCCACATATCTGAAAAGCAATATAGGCACATGAAGCCAATCGGCACGGAAACACCACGAATGAGAGGTGCGCCAAAAATACACAAGGATGGCACACCCCTGCGACCAATTTTGTGTATGAACAATTCGGCATATCATAAAGTTGCTCGATGGCTGGTTGAAATTTTGGACCCCATTCGTAAACTGTTATCTCCCCATTGCCTAAAAGATTCTTTTGAACTAGCTGAGACATTAGAACGCGTGTCGGTGAGTTCACAAACTATGTATTCCATTGACGTAGATTCCCTTTTCACTAACGTTCCTCTTCATGAGACAGTGGAGTTTTTATGTGATTTTATCTCCAGCCATAACTGTGATATAGGTATTCCACTTGAATATCTTAAGGACCTCATTTTATTGTGTACAGAAAACATCAGGTTCAATTTTGAAGGGCTTTCTTATAGACAAGTAGATGGAGTGGCTATGGGTAGTCCGTTAGGCCCAACATTAGCCGATATCTTCTTGGGAATGATTGAACGGCAAGTCTCTGATAATATTGCCCAAACCTTATTGTACAAGCGGTATGTTGATGATATTTTGATTTTTACGGATACTGATCATTTTGATTCATTTTTTAATCTTCTTAACTCTATTCATCCGAACCTATCATTGTCTCACGAAAAGGAATCAAACGACAGTTTAGCATTTTTAGATGTACTCATCACTAGGTGTCGGGATGGAAAATTACAGCGATCGATCCATCGCAAAGCAACATGGGGCGGACAATATCTACAATTCTCCAGTTTTGCCCCGATAGCATACAAGCGGGGTTTGATCAAGACTCTATTTCACAGGGCCAGTCGTATTTGCACTCCTGATAAGCTGCAAAGTGAACAAGAAATGCTGAAGAAAACGCTGCTGGCAAACGGATATCCCGAAAAGTTCATAGATATTCACAGCAAGGCGACCAAATGCAAGGAACCAGTGCAAACAGCTCAAAAGAAAGATATATTTTTATTTTTGCAATTCAAAGGCGATCATCTGGCAAATGACATCAAGCACAAACTGAAGTGTGCCCTATCCCGGACGTATACGGCTGCCCAATTACGCTTGGTTCAAACCACCAAAGGACTCGTTCTACACAATCGCGAACGCAGTCGGTCTGACCATTCTGTCTCTCACGTTGTCTATCAGTTCACTTGCAGTTGCGGTGACGTTTACATAGGCAGAACAGACCGACGGCTATCTCAGCGTGTGGCCGAACACCTCCCAAACTGGTTAAAACAGCGCATGACACAACTGGAAACCGATGGATCGGTTACTCGAAGCCCTGCGTCATCGATTGCCAGACACATCATGATAACAGGTCACCAGGTGGTCCCACTTAACTCTTTCAAAATATTGTTACGTCAGCAGAACCCGAAGCTACTGGCCTTTAGCGAAGCCATGCTGATTAGAGCTCACCAGCCGGCGCTGTGTGCACAAAAGTGGGTGAAGCAACCTATAGGGTTGCCGTGGTGGTGATGACAATACGTGGTGTGATTGTATGCGTGTCCATACCCTGTCTATCTCTAATTGTCTGTCTTATATAACTTGCATGTTTTACGTTTGCGACTGATGAGAGTAAACGAAATGTTAACATATCGCAACATATGTCTTCTTTCTGCGCTGGGGAACTATTCCTCACCTTGAGATCTCTAAAACTGAATGCGGTTTTTGGTGACACTTTTGTTAACGCTCTTTTTGTTATCCATGTCCGTGTTCGAAAGAGTTTCAATTTCCACTGCGGTAAGCTGATTATGTGTATGTTGTACATCGCTCGCTTGCATCATGTTTTGTCTCTCAGGTACACTCCTTCGGATAGCACAATCGTCAGCAAAAGAATCCTCAAAGTCAGAAAATGTTCACTCCCGATCAACTGTGATTGAACATTTTGCACCTTGTGGTCTACACGGTTGACCCTTAGATCATATGGACAACAACATGTTTGTTTGTATCTCTCTGTCCCTTCCAGTGTAAATTCTCCCTATTCGAAAATATCGTTTGAGGTGCTTGTCTTTCTTTGGTTGAATGGTTTCTGAATGTTAATTCCAGTTGCACCTACACGCTAACATGTGGTTATGCCCACTTCTATCTTCGTTCATATCCTCATTCATTTTAACTGCGGTGCTCACGATTTACACACTTGACAAGAATCGTCTGCTGCTATACCAATCTTGTGGACACTATCTATCAGGCTATTACCGTGTTCTTTTACTCTATTGTAAGTGACTAACAGAGCATACCACGGGAGAGTAGTAATGGTCGATTGCCCAGTATGAATTGCACCGCGTGATGCAATGTGTCAGCCACGAATTCAACAATGCTGTCGAATTCGCGTTTCAGTTAAGAACACTTTTTTCAGTGTAATAATTTGGGTTGCTCAACTGGGTACTGGCGACTTTCCAATCTTGGTTATTTTGTTCCATTATGGGGACCTCTGAATAAACTTTTAAGACCATCTTTATCTTTGGTGTGACCGATATCTCATCGTATGTGACCCTTGCTTCCTCTGCGTGTTACATCCTGATCTCCTTCGTTTAGTCCGAGTTTCATTCTACAGTCATGCTTGCGCCTATGCAGCCTTGTTTTTTTGCTGTCTTACACGTTTCTGAGCATTAGGTTTCGTAGCGTTTATAGGAAGACGGCACCGAACGTAGCTGAGATTATTTGTGATCTTAATTGTGTTCACGCCGCAGTCGAAATGGTTAAAGTTAAACATGTGAGGAGATGTCGGTCGACAGAAACAAACTGACCATGGCACATGGAGGACATTCGCGAGGCTTGTCCAGTAGGAGATTAAAATTTCTAAATGACGCGTCAGTGTACCGGGATAGCGTGCTCGCTGCTGAGGTAACAGCATCCCACAATACGTCACATAAACTGCACTTGATTGAACGTGTTCGGAATGTACTTGTTGATCATTTATCAGTTTGACAACAAAGGGCCTCATAGAACAAGTTATTTGTGTAAACTTGAACTGTAAATTGGAGAAATGTTTGGAGAGACCTATAGCAATTTCATGAGGAAGATTGTTGGTGTCAAGTACTATGAACAATATCAGCCTTTCAAATAGGGAGCACACTGAAAACAACTCAAAATCTTGGCGGGTTTTCACGTCATCGCAGAACGATCAGTTTAAGAGATACACGCACTGTGAACCTCACAAGCCACCGCATAGCTTAGTGAAGTGTCCGTGTGCCAGACAGTTTCAAACGATTCGCCGAAGGAGCATCGTACTGCTGCAGTTTTTCCGTTTCCGATTTTGCTGGCAGAAGAGTTCGAAGGTACTTTGTCATAGTCAGCCAAGAGCTATTCGATCGTTCAAGTGCTAATGAACCCTCTAGCTAATGTGGGCAGATGATAAATCTTATGTACGGTCACAACACCACTGCAAAAGTCAGTTGTTGCAGTAGGTTGGCACATCGTCACCACGATAGAAAAAGGATATCTGCCGCACGGATGTGGGAGTAGTGCTGACACGCTTTTTAGCTTGATGAGTATGCGATGAGACAGGTGTGAATCATGACGGAATGCGTTCCAGAGGCCGCATCGTTACACCGGATATGTAGGGCATTTGGTGGTTAGTGTCCTGATCCCTGACAACCTTGTGCTTCAAGATTTGAAAATTACATTGAAAGGTTGCCGATTTGGAACGAAAAAGAAGGAGAGAACTCCTTAGAAGGCCTATGCATCATTCCTCAAAGTGGGTTCCAGAAATGGAAAAAAGCAGCGATGAATTCGTTTTTAAGTATCTAATTCTAATTGAACAGAATTAAAATAGCGTTCGTATCATTAATAAGCAGTTTGGCAGGTTTATGATTTTAATGAGACCCAACTGTAAAGAATCAAGTCTTCGGGTGGATTCGAACCAGCTACAGAAACTGCTTACCTCAACGCTGCAAGCGCTGCGTCAGACTAATTAGTAATACGATTTCTATGCTCAGCAGTGGCGTTGGTGGATTCCAGCGCGAACTATTTGAGAAATCTTATCAGGGCAGTCGATCCGATGGTTCGATTGGTGGTTCCCGTATGAGACAGTGGGACGAGTGGGCGGCAGTCCAAATGTGATATTCCTGAGTTCCTGGTGTCGCTTCGTGGTTCAGCTCGTAGAGCGCTTGTTACATTGAAGCATGCTGTTTCTGTCGCTGGTTGGAATTCAGCCGAAGCCCTGATTTTTCATAGGTCTTATAAAACTCGTTAGAGGGGTTGCGTTTATCGAAATTTAACCACTACGTTCGGTTTTGCGTTTGCTTGGAGGTTGAGCCATCCATTTTATTGCAGCCATCGGTATCGGTGCTGGTCTACGTATCTCCAAGTTGTGTCCTGGGAGTATACACGCTTTGCGGGCTTAACAATAACGAATCGGTGAGCAGTGTCCATACGAAAGGTATCCAACTGCGACGCAGTCGTCAAGCTAAAAGTTGACAAGGTACTGAAGAGATATGTTAACCATCCTTTGCTATCGGTGTTTTAAACGAAACACTCCAGAGTGAGCGTTTTGAATGCGGGATTCTTGTGCTGACCAAACCTACGTTGACTTAACTCAATATGCATCAGTCAGTTACATGGAGGATAGATAATCGGTCAGTGGGTCTTGAAATTGTTACTATTTCCAGGGTAAATTCAGGTTCGCGGATACTTTTTCTAAACCCTCAACGCCGGTGTGTGCCAGTTGGCCACAGTGGCTCCGACGCACGACGGGAAAGGTAGATTAGAGTGACGCAATAACATTCTGAACATAGGTCGATGACTTTACCTATATCATCGGGTATTTGGCGATAGCTGACACTGGTTGTTTACTTGTCAGTGATACTGCCATTCTTGGCTCTTCATGTTCGATGCATTTTCTTCATGAGGCAGTTCTTCATAGATCGTCATCTTTTCTGCACTGGTTAACGTTTTGGTGGTTTCTCAGATTCATTTTTCATGATAACTTAGGTTGTTAAACTGAAGTGATCAGATCCAGATCTATCGCCGTACCGTCCTTCTTGTAAATCCATTTTGTCCGTACGAACGGCGTCCCTACAAGCGCGCGTTTATTTTTTATTGGTGCAAGCGTTGATCTGACCACAAGAATTTCTTATGAGCAGCTGTTCTAACAGAACAGTTCTCCCGGCGGTCTGTGAGTATGCCTGAGTGTGTTAATCACTTATTCGTTTCAATTTTCCAAACGCCAATTCGTAGCACCTTCAGATAACTTTATCTGTTCGCTTACGTTTTTCTTGTGACAGCGGGGTTGCTTGTGCAATTTGTATTTTAGCATGTGCATCGGAGAATTTGAATTCCTACTTTCCTGGTCATAACCTGCGTATACTGTAGTCTAACTGGGTGAACACAGACTTCTAGGGCATTCAGACATCCATATTGTGTTAAGTTCATTTCATTTCACACATTTCGTTGCATGTCACATTAAACCTCGATGTAAAGTAGTGGTGCTTGTACTGCGGCTGTTAATCACAAGCTAGCGGACACTGGCCGCAATTTCTCGGTTTATGTCTGAGTAGATGTGGACAGGTCGATCATTTTCATTCCGCATGAGACTTCGTCCGATATAAAAGCCCTCGCGACAAAAAGCTGAAAATGTTAGTTAATGAGAGCATTTCGACAACAGGATGAACAAATGCAATGCTGAACGATGACGTCAACTAGAAAAGCCATATGTAGGTTGGTTGATTGACAGCTTGCACACGCTCTCGTTTTTCCGTATTCGGATGGACCCCGAAATATCGTGCAACGTCAAGAATATATTCTGTTTAGTGTTCTAAGTATTTAACGGTTTATGAAATCGTACACCTGTCTACTCCGATCGAGATAGTATTGTACCTTAAATGGATTACTTGTGGTAGATAAGGACGGAGTGAGCTTCACAACATGAAAACCCATGTGACATAACTTGTTCGGCTGTGAAACGATTGTGATGGATGACCAAGTCGGAGGTGCGAGTATTCCAACATTTGGTGGAATATCTCGACACAGCTGTAAGATATTGCCAAAGTTCAAAACGGGCAGATTTTGGACAACACGGGTGACCGGACGAGCTAGTATTCAACGAGATGGGACCAGCGGACGCGGAGTGACAGGCAAGAACGGCAGAAAGCGTCAACCACACAAACCGGTCAGAGGTACACACGATGTGTGTGTGGAAACTGCCGGTGTGTTGAGCCGGAATTCCGAGTCATAAGCGCGAGCGCGCCTGTTGCGTGGAAACGAATGAGTTAGACCATATAGATGGTGTTTTATTGAACGAATTTTTCCTACACAGCGGCTATCATAAATTTATCCGGTGACGCTGCGTGGCCGAATGTTAGTGTGCGCGATTGGGTGTACGCGTGTGCTTTTCTAAGTCAGAGCAGGCATTCTCTGATTAACGTCCCCACGAACCCCACTTCGATTATCCTTAAATTCCGCTGTGCGTCATGACTTTTATGCTTTGTCCGTTTTAAAGTGGGGTGTCTAATGAAAGGTTTCACAAATCAGAACGGACTTATTATTCCCCATTTATTTGTTTCGATTGTATACTACAAAAACTGTTAATATCATCATCTACGACATCAAGAACGTTTAATTAGAAAGGTATTGTTATACCGATGAATGTGATTTCGAGTGTGTGAGTCGTTGCAAACAATTGTCCATGGTCCAGCTTCTGTGTGCATTTCGGTGTTTCCCTTTTGTTTTGGTCGCATCAAAATCCATATATTCTCAATTCTTTCCGCCGGAGTCGTCCATAAGCTATGTATAAAGCGACGATGGTCGTCTGCGTATGGGAGAACAGAGAGCAGCATGATTTTCAGCGAGCAGGCTAGTTGTGCACGCAAATTGGTCGAAGTGTACCAGTTACCGATTCAAACCTCAGTATAACCTCAGTATAATCTCTACTGTCGTCAGTTGGCCTTGCTTACTAATAAGCACAACTTCGAGGACAGGCTAATTCAAAACCATGAAACGAAAAGTTTTTCTATCGTATAGTCGTATTGTTTTTCCAATCGTGCCAGAAGTTCCGGTCAGCCGTATACGAGACACTACTGCCAAAAAGCAAACTGAGGATGACTTCAGCTTTACATTAGTATGCTCTTCTCACATATAAAGTGTGTCAATGATTCTTGAACGGAGCTGTCGTCTTCAAGAAATAAAAAATTACACATGCTCATAGCATCAGGGGTCTAGAGGGAGAATGGGTGGCAAAGTACAAGGTGTGACTTTTGGGTAAGGCTCGAACGTTACCTGAAATCGTGAGTTGACAGTGGTATTTATAAACGATAAAATTCGTGCCGTGATTCATAATCGCGGATGTAATTATTGTTACCGCTGCTGCTAACGGTGGCACTTAGAAGTAGAGGAGTGCAGTTCGAAGTTAGTCAGTCAAAGTGTTCATCTCCCGCTGCAGATAGCCGTGTGATCCTCAAGCTAACAGGCCACACTTCAAATTTTTTCACAGCTCTGCACGGTGAACATATGGGGAACCTCAACGAGAGGAACATTCCAGCTTGTTCAGCGAAGCTCAACTAACGTGTTTCCATAACCGTGGAATTTGTTTTCCGATTACCCATTCACTTAAACGATCAGCACGTTGTTAGAACGACAGTCAACCTACTTAAAACATGTTCTGTAAACAGTGATTAGAATTCTGCATGCATGTCTGTTAATAGTCTTTCCACAGATCATTTGAGGTTATTTGTTGCTGCGTGTTCAGAGGCGTACTGCGGTGATCATTGACACTGCTACGCAAGTATGGGTAAATGTGAGAACTGACAGAACTCCTACTCAGAGAAGTTACGGTTGGTGTCAGGCTAGACAATACATTGTCGAGGAGGCAATCAAGAGATGGATAATAAATCTAACGGTCGATACGTTCCTGTGTTTTGAGTAATTCAGCTATACTGTCTAGTAACAGTGATAACCTAAACCTGGGTTGAGTTCGGAAATGGAACGAAAATCGTGTCGTAATAACCGAGGGTAGCTGACCTTAGCAAGTTTTGGCACACTATTTGGCATCGTATAATACTACTTCTGCAAAAATCTAGCCTCCGTCTGCTGCCTGACCGTCAAGTGTCGATGCTCATAGAAGAAGGAGAAAGCTGGTCGTACGCACGTTTATAAGGCCTATCGTGTCCTGTATGCTCCTAAGATGAAATCACCCGGACTAATTTTTTTTACAATGACTAACTAGGGTCCAAACTGAGGCGCCATCCATTGGCTTCATTGATACCAGATGAACACACCAACTCATGCTGTGCCAAGGCAGTTGTTGGCTTCAACCTTTAAACAGTCAGTCGTTCGTTGGAATAAATCAAACGTGCAACTGCATTCTTCACGAACTTTCTGTAAAATTTGTCACTTTCATTGCAAGGCTTGGGTTCTCGTGATTGGATGCTGTAGAGTGCGCAAGCCATTCGCATCCTACAATTACACAGGTTAGATACGACCCAGATTATCTTACATTCTAACACAGTCATATGGGTAAAATGTGTTTAACAGCAGAGTGTAAAAATGAAAACAATCACTCAGTCGGAACACAAAATATCATGGTTCTGTTCATTTCAAGATGCAGTGACCTATCAAACTTTTAGATATAAGATGGTCGGTGGCGTCACACGATTTAGTTTTGTTTACAAAGTAATGCACATCCGCTCAAACGTTTGACCTCAAGTCACTTATGACAGTCGTTTTTAAGAGGGATCATGTATTACCTCTTTGTTGCTTGTGGAACAATAACTGGTCACTGAAATGGTTGAGACGTTGTCATAACTCTGGGTAGTCCATTATTCGTGACAGATGAAAATGACGTTAATTCTGGAGTTTCGATTAGTTTTCGGATGAATGTTGATTATGGCATCACCGATTTTGTGATTCGTGGAATTATCAGGTGAATGCAACAAGGTGGTCACCGTATATTCTCTATAGAAGCTGTAGTTCCATAACAATTGTTCATGTAGGGACAACTAAGACCGGATAAGATCATTACTGATTTTGTTCGCCACTATCAACGAATGACAGTTAAAGGTTGCACTAAGTTGAGAATTGGTGAACGGTGACCGATTGCTTGTTCTGTTATTGTGTCCCGTAGGTCATACCGATTGTGTCTGTCTAGTTGATAATTTGGCAGCCTTACCCTAACGGTTTCTCGTCCTTCGGACCCAATTTCCCCCTTGTTCTTTTTCATAATTCCTTGCATCTGGTTTGTGTTATCCCACTGATTTTCGCATCCGCTACGCCTCCAACTTAATATCTCTTATATTGTGAGTCTGTTACAGCTCTTCTGTGGCCACATTATTGTTATTATCTGAAAAAGTCACGAAAGATAAGCTCTTGATTGTAAAAGGGCAGTTCATAATCTGCGTAAATTGACTATTCTTCCGAAGAGAGTTATTGATGCGTACAAAAACGATGCACATGTTAGAAACCGTACTTAATATCCGACTTCAGTTAATGTTTGGCCGTACATTCTAGGTGCGTCTGTGTATGGTGTTCAACATGCGATGCTCATTACCGTTATATCATAACATCAGTGACCAGTGGGAATCAAATTATATTGAGGTCGGTGTAGTGCTCGTATAATATTCAAGTCCTCCTGGCTACAGTTGTGTTATAATTATGCGTCACATTTTGAATAAATTTTACAATATCCACCATTCTTGGTAGGATGCGACTATACCACAAGTTAAAAAGAGACGCTTCAACAGGTCACGTTACAAACTTTTAGCTCCAAAGGTTCTAAAGATGAAAACAACGGATATTTATATATTTCGACTTACATGCATAATGATGAGTGCCCCATACATTGTTCTGAGATCAGTTGCATCCAGGTAGTAGAGGTGCCACCCAACGTTTTCCAAACAACCCTGCAGACGAAAAATTCCGGTTGGTATCTTGCAAAAGTTTCATACCATTCTCTTTGAAGAAGGCATTCCTATCACCGGGAGCATACTAAGAAAGAAACTTGGAACGCAAACGTCATGTGTCCAATGGAAGCTCTAAATTCGATTTACACCCTACACAGATGGCATTACACATTTCACAAATAAGCTGTGGAACAATGAATTCTTCCCCACTATGATCACCTCCATAATCCGCCAACACCTGGAACCTAACACACGGACCTACCGTGTTTATCTCAAGGTAATTTTGACACATGAAGGTGTTCAGAGATAGATCTTTATAAAAGTTATGGGATTCAGAAAAATACTGTATCCGGGGAGATTAGTTGAATTGGATAGAATCTCCGTGAGTTACGGACACCTCAGAGGTAACTTAATCTTCTTAAAATGTTGACTATACTGCTTTATCGTTAGGGACTTTTCAAGTTGGATTACACTATTAAATTTCGCGGTCACAACTGAATTGGTTCAGTACTTTACGAGTTTACTCGTTTGGTGACAGGCAACCTTCACTACGTTTCCTATTAATCCTCCTAACCTATTCCCACAACTCATTAAAATAGATTAAGATCTGAGGGACGTTTCGAAGTGGTCCAATGTTTGTTGCTGAGATGGCAGAACCTAGCAGCTTCATTTATTTGCCAATCCATTCATTTATTTGTTCATTCGTTTACTTCTACTAACTTTTTCTTTGTATCTATAAGCCATCTAATCCAGGTTTCCTCGACCAACTCAGACAGGTACATGTGGGGGGGGGGTTCATTGTCTTTCCTGTAACAACCCACTGACTTAAGTCATATGGCTACCCAGCCTCTTAGCTTCATAAATGGTCTGACAGATATCCGGGATAAGAATATTTAGGTTTGCTACCTAAGCTAGTTTGGTTTTCGTGGTTTACCGACGGCATCGCCATTTCCTTAACGGTCAGCCGTTGTGATCGGTGAGGTCATTGTCTGGCGAAAGTAAAAATAAAACGGCAACATGTCGTTGCATGGTCTGATCACCAGTATTGGATTCAGTACGAATCGCAGTCCTCAATACAGCCCCCTATCCATACCTAACCAGTGTGTGGTCTATCTGAGACCAGGCCTGATTCGGAGAAGGTGAGCGTTGAATATAATGGCGACGCACACTATGTCTGGAACTAGTTTTGTCTAAAGTCTGCTGTCCTCGACTCAAATTTATAACTGTTTCACACAGTTATCCTGGGAATGTGGTGCTAGCCTAAACCTGCCACATAAAGGAGACTAAGCTGAGCTGTGTGTGCGTACCTCTAACTACGATAAATTTATCAGAGCTATGCGTCGACACGAAGAGCGGCCAAGTTCAAATAGGTGTCCTTTACACCGACGTCACGGCAGTCAGCTGGGGCACAAGAAGACAATAAAGATATTTACAGCGTCTACACCTGACCTTAATAGAAACTTACAAGCGGATGACACGAACTACTGCTAATCGGAATCCAACCTACATACGCAGTTGCAATCATCATGTGGAAGATTGTATACACTCCAGCGTGACTAGTAACGTCAATAGTGGACGCAACCGAATTTTGCAACCAGCATCAAGCGTAAAGAGGTGTTGCGGTCAATCTGATGCGTTGATTACTGTCTGACCTCTAAAATGCAGCAGACATCGGTATCCAGTTAATCTAACGTCCACGTTGGCCTATCTGTCTCAGTGAGCAAACGATGTGGGCATCAGTATTAATTCGCATTCAATACATGAGCGAGGAAGAAGGGGAGGTCTAAGGTTGATTATTAAGCTATATGAACTCCCGTGTTAGTGTTACTACGGTTAGTTCCATCTGTCGTGAGATGTGCAGAACGATTACTAGAAAGTTGGATTGGATGGAGGCAATGAGAAGGGGGTCAGAAGTAGAGTTTTCGTCTATCCGTCCTGCTGTATGCAGCAGATAGGTTGGCCCGATGTGTACGGTGGGGTGGCTGATGCATTGCTGAATTAATATTCCTGTATGTCTTCGTGGTTGTATGTGGCTTATGGTACTACCTGGACTCTTTTGTTCAAATATCTCAACTGCAAATTAGTGCACTACAACCAGTACTTTTTCCGGATAAAAATGGTAACCTTTAACTTACCCACAAAAGTGAAGACTAGGAGACCGTGGTTTGTCAGATGTCTACTTGTTGGCCTGCCTGGCGTATCTGACTATCGTTCTCATCATAACACCATCTAATTTAACTAATTTGCTCATTGAGCTTAACTATCCGTCACATCGCATTAAGGTCCAGTCTCGTGAAAGAAGAAATCAGTTGTTTTACTAGATGTGAAGTAAGTATCGATTAGTAATTCACGTGAGTCCGCATAGCTTCCTACCGTCGACACCCTGATACAAGCCTGGTGAATGTGCTCAGCTCGTTCGTATTCTTTTTGCTTTACGTCGTTTTTTGGATAGAGCAAGCTTGTTTGCGTGTAGTGTACTGTTATTGGTCCGTATAGCTCTTTTCATTTCCTTCATCATTGGGCTTATCCTGAATGAAGATGGCCGAATTTTCAAATCAGGTCATCAGTCCAGCCCTCCCAGCCACACACTTAAGCTTTATCGGACTTTCCCGACGTTATTTAAGTCTTTGCACGACTGACCTGGACTCCAATTACTTCACCAATTTCTCATAGACCTCCAGATAGAACTGAGTGACACTGACTTCAAACGGCTGCGGGTGTGGTGCTACCATCATTCTTTATATCACCTGGGCACCAGCCACCGTGATCACAATGGATGCCCGGCTTGAGGTGTTTAGCGTGAGGCACCAAGGACAAAAGGTATAAACACAAAACATCATAACTATACACACTGTTATTACATCGGTTGTAAATAATGCGCAGCAAATTCTTCTTCTAGCTGATTGGTACAAATAGCACATTTCTGTTCTCTATTAACCGTACTACTCGCAATCGCGGCTGACTTGGATATGGGAATCAAGCGATGGTTGGGTTCGAAGGGACTAAACTGAAACTGCATTATTATTCCACTTGTTTGCAGAAGTATCGATTGTCTCGTTACTGCCTTTTACCAGACTGGAAAATACGGTTGTTCTGAACAGTGATTCGAAGCACACTTGCAGGTGATGTAATAGCCTGTACAACAATCTGATTGCGTTCACCTGATTCCTATTCCATTTCTAATTTCATTCATTTTTATTTTGCTCGATTCACTTGTTTCATATGTAAGTCGATCCAAATAATGCTGAATATTTGTTGAAAATCAATCCTATTTGTTAGTCTCGGGCAGATTGAGAAAATCGCGAACTGGGATTACGAGTTTCCCCCGCCATCACAAACCGACACTTTCGAAGTGGTAACAGCAGTTCGCTTTCATGAGACGACAAATAATCCACTGTTGCACGAACTACTCATGGGTAGTTTATTTCTGACGGAGTCCTCGTAACAACGCAAGCATAAATAGGTCGGCTGATCACAGTCCGTCATATGCAGTTACATTTCCAACTCTATTCCTGCGTATTAATGATACATACTGGTGCATCCTCAGAAGGCAACATGAGTACGTCATACTACAGTGGCTGCTGCTTCCAAGGGATTGGTTAAAAGAATTCACCTTCCTATATCATCCATTCAAATTTTGTTACTCCCAGATTAATGCAGATACCGAAAATAATCCAAATTTTAAGAACTGCTCTGTAAATTACAGCTTTCACCCCGTATTTCAATCTTCGACACCTCCTGTAGCGTTGGTTCTCTGTTCATTTGGTTGTCAGTTGTGCTTAATTCGACGCTGTTTATTTTTGAGTGAGACCCAAATGCGAAAAATCTGGGCTTCGTGTGGATTTGAGTCAGCGACAGAAGTCCTATAATCGGAAGCGATGAGCGCTATACCAGCTGAGCCACGAAGCTGGGAGCACAGAAATTTCACACCTGAAGTCAGTTACCCTCCCTATCCTCTGTGTCTTGTGCACTCCACCAACTGATCCCACGGATTGACTATTGAAGCAGGAGTTATCGAACAGTTCACACTGGAATTCAGCAGAGCCACTTTTAAAATTTCGTCATTCGTGAGTGATATGGGGTTTTTATTCATAAACAGATGGCTGAGGAAACGCTGGGTACCGTATCAGTGAAGTTAAAACTCCCCTTACAGCAGCTGTACAAAATGAGAGGACAGTGGAAAGGAAGCAAGGTCGAAAGTTTCAACGCTGCAACACTCCTTCAGTTAGGCTCATTATGATGTATGGGCCTAGTACGTCGGCCACTAAGAAACACTCATTCAGGCCCACTACATCACGCAGCCAGTGGTTCTTCAGCATGCAAGCAAAGAAATGATAGAAGAACCAACAACAACACTAAGGGTAATTCCGACCAAAGTGGGGATGGGGAAACGACAGACAGTTGTATTGATTACGTTGTCACTTCCTTTATTTCACTCACACCATGCATTACGTGCATCTGGACTAAACAGCAATAGGTGACCAAGGTCAATAGCATCACAACAGTACAGGTGTCCACCCTATGCACGATGGATCTAAACATACGGGATGTTCCTGCAACCGCTGTCCTACCCTTGCAATACGAATAAGAGCTGATCCCACACAATTCCGGTTATATACAAAACCCTGGAAATGGCGAAATATTCACACGCCACTTTTTCCACTAACATGGACGACAGCCAGCACATATCTATGAGGGACTCCTTAAGCGATTTACCTTCGACGAAAAATTTGAAGCTATATTCCCCGCGGCTACTTCAGACAGAGTTTGGTGACCATCGACTGTAACACGAACTGTCATGTGCGGTAAGGCTGTTACAGATAGTGATTATAATCGCAAACGTGGCACTATCTTTCACAGCACCTCTGAGAACCACAAAGGATACAACTTGGCTAACTTTCAACATGACTGTTGATGTTGTTGAAGTTACTTTGGCACGTATGTCGTTTTATGTTCGGTACGACACATGAAGTTAAATTCAGTTTGTTTTTAGAAAGTGGACTCCAAATTTGCTTTTATTTCGCCTTTTTGCCATGTACAGTGAGCAATCACAATGAATTTTTTTCTTATTGACTGCACGTATAAAGTGTCTGCTTTCTTCTTCCTTTCAACTATCATTGTGTACCTGTAAACTTTTCTACTTGATTTTGTTGGAAACACTCTCACCTTCATTCCTATCCGATTGTTTTATTGAGCTCATTTCCCGTTGACTGATGGTTATATGTCAACTCGTTTTTGGTTGCTGCATCCTTTTGACGCCCTTTTTTGTTAGACAATTTGAGTATCCAGTTGATTCAAGTTCATAGTGAGACGACACTTTCATCGCAACTCTGTCAGTAATACCGTATAAATTCCGTTCATTTCGATAGCATTCTCTAGTGTCTTCACGGACTTGGAAAATAGTCTCATTTACCACACCGTCTAAATTAGAGTTATTGTAATGGTCGATTACACGTCATCCTAAGTCACCAAAGAGGGGTTAACAGCGACCTTGATACACAAGGTGAACCTATCTGGAATAAAAGTTATGAACTTACGGGCTCATCCGCTTTCTTGTCCATCCCACCACAAGGACTCAAACAACCCGAACTACTGCAAGTTACCTTCGCAGAGTTAAACACGTGACATTTTCCTTAGGTCGTGTTACTCTAGTAGTTGTAGCTTCTCTTCCTATGTTAGATGTTACGTGAACTAACTACGCTACTATCACAGACTGGTTGAAGGGCCTTCTAATCTCAGTACAGTAGTCTCTCCCGATACTCACACGAGGAATTTCACAGGTTTGTAGCAACCTCCATCACAATCTTGCCGCAGCCGGTCCTAGGAGAGTAGGTCCAACTTCACAAGCCACGTCACCTTCCAGAAATATCTCCCTGTTCTGATTGAATACACCACCACAGTCCATGTTCAGAAATGTAATCGTCTTTTCACCAACGCCCAAAGCTTGCTGAGTGAATGCGAGGAACTGAGGTATCGGTGCTTCTTGTGTAAGTCACAACTTTTCGGAGTGACAGATCTGGCTGCTGTAGGAAATTCTCGACTCAGAACTATGCGTGCCAGTCTACACTCTAGACCATAGTGATAGAAAGAATAGTCTACGAGGAAAATTTGTCCTGTAACTAAAGTGCCTACTCCAGGTTACTCATGTAGATGACGGTGATCTACAACAGGTTTCAGACACGATGTGACGTCTGGTACTAGATAGCCAAGCTAATATTTCTCGTGAGTATTGCATGTCGTTCGCCTTCATGCTAATGATTCTGTGTCGAAAGCACTGCGCGGATCATGATCATGGTAGAGCGGCGTATTAGTACAAGGGATTTGAGCTGATTGCCGAATGACGCAAACGAAGCAAAGGATCAGTGAAAATCCATGACCCACAAACCATGTACAAGAGACCACGAGTTAATGTGATCAGAGTTGTAAATCTCTTCTTGATTTGGTATTTACAAATTACCCGATAATGAATGACCCAATGGAGGTAAGAGGACCGCTGGGCCGTAGCGACCACGTAGTGTTTAAATTCAAATTCGCATGTGAGGCTTGTCTAGGCAGGTCACCAGCGGTTGCATGACGAAATTTCTTGTGGACTGCCTTGGTTCTTAAAAAGAGTATTTCGAGCTGCAAACTGGGCACCATGAGGTCACACTTTTGCAATTAACGAATTGTAGACTGGAGTAGAGGTTAACATTGAGTAGGTCATCCAGCACTGTGTCCACTCCGTGTCCACTGCTCTCGAAGGGTCAAATCGTGAAAACGAGTAAACTAATTCTGGGTTACACTCCCTCTCTAGGGGACACAGCTAACTTATTTGGAATCCACATACGTAAGAGAAAAGTGAACAGAGTTAACTAGGGCGGGCATGTTCTTTATGGTCCGACTATCTGCTAATCACTGAAAAATCCAAAATATATCCGCAACATCGTCTGATGGTACATGCGTTGCAGAGCATGCACCTTGCGTCTAGTGCACAAATCTCACATCTCAGCCTCTAACGTGGGGCAGCAGCGATGTTGGACAGGCATTATATACAGACCTGTCGACTGGGTAGTCTCAGGATTGGTCATAATATAGGCCATTACCTTTTTGAAATCCCGGAAGTTACCATAACATCCAACACTAAAGATGTTAGGCTGAAGCTACCGCTCGTTGCCTCAGACAATTCTCCCTCTAGGGAAGAAATACTTGTTTCTATTTCGCAGAATTACGCAGCAGTGATCAGTAGGTTGCTCGCTGATTTTTTCGAAGGCTTTCTCAAAATTATAGCAGCACCCCTGTGTTGGAGAACAGGTGATATAATTACGGTCCACAAAGCAGGACCAAATACGTACACAGTTAGCTGTCGTTTCAAATTACCACCATCACCGATTTCTGCAGCAACGGACGGTAGAGTCAATGAATGCCTGAGATCCTATTTAAAGTGCAACGGATTGCTAGCAAATGCTCAGCATTGGTTCCACTGGGGTTGTTCATATGTCACCAGCAAACTTGCCGCTACGGACCACTGGGCTGAGTCATGTGACAAAAGTTCTGCTATCAAGTTTTTGGCAGGATAGATCATACTCTTGTTGAATGGGATCTACATGTAAGGTACTACCTGTCTATCACATTCGTCTACATTCTTACCGCATTGATAGTGTGCACTTCCGAGCTGTTTCATCCGACTGAAATCTGGGTGAAATCGGACCGAAGGACCCAAGCCCTGGGTGTCGTGATGAGCTATCAGCTAGATGAGCTAACGCCAGGCTTGACCTGCTCAGAAGAACCGTCGACACTATACAGCTTTCTAACGCTACAACTATTTATGGGTCTTCCGTTTTCTTCTTCGAGTTAGTGTGTCCCCTACTTTGCCAAACAAACCCTTAGTTTGAATCGGCCCAACGTCTAGCAAAAACAGGTCAAGGACCTGCACAGCCAGTTTCAACCAACGGAACCTAATCACCTGAAAACATTCCCAAATGTTCAGGGACGACTGAGGTAATACTACACCCTAAAGTAACATGTCGTAAACGATCCTGTATTTCACAACGACGGTTTATTCCAGAAGTCACACACCAATGGGGTCATGTGGTATGTCGGCACACCTGTTTCCTCATAAGGGTGTGTGTTCCTTGTGAAGCACTTCCAGAAGACGCAACTGACGATGGAAATGCACCCTTTAAGTGAGAACTGGAACTAGACATGTTTGAATATCCTGTGCTCTGCTGCTCCTCTGCAATCAGGTAGACTGACACTGCTAACGGATGCATCTTCCCGATTGAACTGGTAAACTATAATAACAAATCATGCTCGTCTACCGTGACCGAAGTTGCACGGTATATGACGCTTGGCTATCTCATGACCAAAGGAGGCACACACAAGCTGACAAGTTGTCTCTGTATACGGTTCTGTTACTTACTTGTTCATACTCATCGACACCCTCCTTACTTTTTCACCCAAGGTCAAATTACTTCCTCCTCCAAGCTAGCGTACAGCGCAGTCTTATTCATGGCTTAATCTAAAGCGTAGTAGTCTTCATCATGGCTGCTGCAATTAGCAATGTTTACACAACTCATAGTGAATGTTTGTATTAAAAACTACAACAAGTGGCTGAAGGTAGCGGACTTCTGTATCCGACCATTTAGCAGCAGTCTTCAGCGAGTTTTCTGGAGTGTCCTGACGCGGGACTCGACGGTACTCTTGCCCCACCCGTTCTCCAACCTACCGTTGACCACTGATCACATTGTTGTTTTCCTGAAAGCTAAACTGCTATTTTGTATACATAGTTTGCTTACCTGGAAGCTGGATGGAAAGACATGTAAGTCACTAAATAATTTATATTGGGCGGATATTAGGTAAATAAAGACCAATCCATATTCTGTTATATGTAGTTCACTCATTTCAAAATCTGTTAAAAATGCTATATCCACTTAAGTGAGCTCACATATGATGTGCTCTACAATAACATTTAGACAGGCCTCATCAGCAATGACACGCGGACGGTGACCAATGGTTGCGCATCAATTCGGATAAATTTGAAATAGATATGATTGATTGATTGATTGTACTGAGATAAGCACATATAATCATTGATCATCATCATCATCATAGACAGCAATACATCAGTGGTTCACACCAATGCTTAACTGCCACACAACCACGAAAAGCAAACCCTATATATAGGAGAGAAGGAAAAAAGAAGGGAACGAGAAGGGACCTAACTACTGAAAATGCCTACGTCCATATTCAAACATTCAGCATCAAGGTGCCTACACCTTGCAAACAGTTAGGAAGGCAAAGTTTGTGTACTGTCAAGAAGAGGGAGGAGTGAAGTAGACCACCATACATAGTATGAATAAAACACGGAGGTGAGAAATAACGGAATAAGCCTACGTTTGCAAGCATTTAACACAACGGCACTTGGATAGCACGTCGTGTTTTCATGTATCCTTTGATAGAAAAGGGGACAGCGTTGGTGCTTCACACCGGTCACTGCAGAAGATAAGTTATGCCTATGTTATTCAGTGAGCGTTTGTCATACGTCCGTGTTGTCCGGCCAGAGCAACAAGTTTGAGGCAACTTGTTGAAAACATGAAACTACAGGATAGGTTAATGGTGGGCCAAACACTCTTTAGGAGCTTCCCATCCGCTGGAGTGATATCCATTAATCAATAAGTTGTTGCGTGGCATGACCTGACTTGAAGTTTACAGTGAATTGCTTTTATGTACTATGGTTACCGGATTTTTAAATCTAATTTTAGTTTTTCGAAAACAATTTGGGGGCGTTGCGATTAAAAGCCCACAGAGGTCAATGTTGGTGGATATTTTTATGGTGAATTTAAACATACAGGCGACAACCATTTACTCCACAACGCTCAATGACCGATATACTAATAAGATATTGTGTGTATGACTCAAGGCATAACTTATACCAGCCCTGCGTAAAACCGAAATATCATTAATTACAAATGTCCAGCAGAGTGACAAAATTTCCTTCCTAGGTGTGGGACTGCCTCCCTTTGATAATGGACCTATTAAGAAAAGAGTGTCTATAAAACGCACTTTAACTTGACAGCATATTCACTTGAGATTTTTTGCACGGACGTCCGTTCAGTAAGATTCACCGAATTTATTCGCCCGAGACCATAAAGACAATCAGGTTTTATCCCTCAGAAGCTTGTGCACAAAGGTTCACTCGCACTTTTTAATTCGAAATACCAGGAAGGAGAGTCAAAACATTCATTACTTCGCACAGTGGTCCGCAAGCCCTTATACACAGCTGTGTTATACAAGAAGGAGAATGTAACCATCATCATTTAACCTAGACTGCACAGTGTTTCTAAGGTGCACGCAGTGTAACAGGCTTAAGAGTTATCAGTCAAACGCCATGAGTGAAGTATGCATCCAGAAAACGCCCAAACCACACACCCATCAATGCCAGCATTATGTATTTGTAAAGTTGATTACGTCGGCATGCCAAACAGAACATTTGGTATACGTGTCGTGCAGCACATGTCAAACTGTCCAATCAACAACCAAACCAACACTGCTTGATGATCTGGAGTACGTTTACAAACGTCTGACATATTATCCGAATGGAGGAAGCTTTTCGCGTGTCGTATCGCCCCAGCAATAATTCATAGTTTCACTTCGGCTGAATTCGTTGCGATGCGCCTTTGTAAACTTGGTCCTTGTGCACGAATGCACATGACGATTAGCTGAATGGTACCGTCATGTTAAAGGTTGACAGTCGTGAATTTATTTTTATCTTTCACTTCAATGTTTCGGTTACGCTATTTACAGAAGTCTACTTCACTCCTCCCTGTTCTTGACAATGCACAAACTTTGTGTTGAAGCTTCCTCTTGGGTTATCTATTAACTTTCACAGTTTGCCGCCTATGTCACTTTCCCCTCGATATTAGTTGCGCTGGTATTTTCTTACTCATCCTGTTCAACCTTCAAACTGTTTGCCTCATAACGACCTACTGGAACATTGACCAGTTTACTGATGATTATGTGTGGTTATCTTAGTACAATCAATCACCCACTATTATTTCAAATCTATCTGAATCAATACGCATCCGTCGGTCGCCGTCCATGTGTCATCACCGATGGGACGGGTCTAATCACAACCTGATTTGCACGTAATTTACACCGTTCAAATAAAACATTCATTATCATTTACGTTTACAATAATATACTGAGAGTGTAGGTTCTAGTCCTGGATATGAAAAGTTGTCCAGTCAAAACAGGATTCTTGAAAGTTATGAAATGCATTATATGGATAGCTACATCAGGTGCTCATTTGCCAGATTAATTTTGCTTACTGATTTCACTGACATTACGTTATCTTTTAATAATGAGTAGTGGATAACTGTGTCAACTACCAGTGAAACTCACAAGTTTGAACAGCGGTAAGACAAACTTACCTGATTGAAGATGGTGTTGGGCAGTTCAGTTGTCAAAACACACTTTGGAGGTACCCCTTTCTGCAAAGCCCGGCAACAGCTTAGTGGGACATAAAGACCTGTGGATGAAAGTGGGACGAGATATAATAACTCCTCTGACCTTGATGTAATGCAAAATTACTTCAAGTAGGGTAAGATAATCAGCGTAATGGCAACCACAGCGATCGCCGATGACAAATGGCAGTACAAACAGTTTATAAATCAGGAAATAAAAAAGCATCCCCCCTCAGTTACGACTTTGAAAAACGAAAACTTTGGAACCTACTTTTCTCAGGTGTTTCACGTAGCTATGGTGAAACAAGTAATTAAACAACCCAAGATCAAAAATCAAATCCTTACATACTCAAAAATCTTAGCATACACTACATCAGTTTACATTGAGGCAGATGAAGGTTCCTGTGTGAAACTTGTGAGAAAGGAGGATGTTAGAATATTCTTATATGAATTCTTACATTCTTATTTTTATTAATTGTGATACTGGTAGGTGTACCAGTAAACGTCTGAACTAGTGACTGGACTTATCCTGTAATTACATGTTTCACAGTCAGTTCCTCGAGTGACTTAAAGATGACTCGTTTGTGCCGACACATCAGTAACCGGAAACCGTTTACCAAACTGGTGAAATCGCCGGTTTCTAGCGCGAGATTGAAGACGGTAAAGCCAGTTCACGCTGTGTAGTGGGATCACTATACCTTGGATGTACAAGAATTATCAGTTCAGCCAATATAAGCGCTGCAAGTGAACTGTCAAATGTGTTATGAACTAGATGTTTCTGAAATCCACATCTTAATCAATGCATTGTATGTTCACTCAAATGAATACTAGATATATTCGGGCAAAGCAAGATCTGGCAAGTGGTGTCCAGGATAATTTATATATTTTGTCTGATATGAGGAGGGCTACTGAGTTCTGGAAATATGTGAGAAGTTTACCTCGCTTCCAAGCGTAATCAACTGTTTATGTCTCAAACTAAGAGAGATAGTTGGTCTGAAGACACACTTGCATTGACCTCTCGGTTTACCGAGTATCAGGAGGTACCAATCACTCGACAATAAACGAGTGAAACAATTGTTACATAGAAATACGGGGAGCATTAAACCTGACTGGACTAAGCACTGCTTGCCCGCAAGTAGACTGCACACCCATTGCGGTCAATAGTATTATCATCATCGTCATCATAGACTTTTGCATACTATACATTTTTGGCGTTGCTTTGCCGCCGGTCGCAAACCCTACAAATACGAACAAGTTCGCGTCCATGTTGTCTACGAAGTGAATGAGCTAAATTAGTTCTGTTTGAAAGCCATCCTTTTTCCTGGGTTCACGCGTTAGCTTCCAGTAATTGGATTGGTCGGAAAATTGCGAAATAATCGCGTTTATTCTGTGGTCCGCTGTTCATTACCGTCAACCATCATTCTGTTATCCACAATGCCATTAGCCGCTGTCCGGCTCATAGGTCGTACACTCAGTTGTAATATACCGGTAATAAAAATCTCCGTTGTTTGTGATCTTCGTTTTGCACTGTAACGCGACATGGGTGCCCAGTAAGGGCTGCCACAGCAAGTATTCTGCTGACGCTGCGGCCAACTGGCACAAGGTTCAAGATGGACAGATAATGACCTGGAGTGGAGAAATGAAACCGTTCACGAAGGGGTTGACCACTGTAGGTCGGGTTCGCCTCCCAAGCTGGGGCTTTTGCAATCCCCAGAATAGTTGGCTGGAGATGTTAGGTGAGATGGCCGCTAATCACACCCAGTGGTGTGAATACTGTCGTTGTTTGACCGAGTTTTCTGTGAGGTGAGGGCATCTAATGACTCAGTACAATGAAATCTGTAAGGATATTGTCTTGCTGATGACTCCCTACTTTCACTTATGACTCGGTTGTTTGCTTGCAACGTGAAGCTACCTTGAATAGACGTAGTTGCTTCAGTAGTTAGTTCCACTGCTCTTCTTTCTTCGTCTCTCCTTCCATACAGAGTTCAATTTTTTTCTTCTTTGTGGTTATGCCGCAGTTAGGCATCAATGAGAACCACTGATCTGTTGCTGTCCCGTGATGACTGTTGCGTTGTCATGTGGATGACTTCGGAAAACAAATGAAAAATACGTTTCGAAAAAATGAAAAAACGTTTCTAATTGTAGCGCAGTGAAGTCAG
Source organism: Paragonimus westermani (assembly GCA_008508345.1). NCBI lineage: Eukaryota > Metazoa > Platyhelminthes > Trematoda > Plagiorchiida > Troglotrematidae > Paragonimus > Paragonimus westermani. The sequence goes on from QNGE01002154.1 coordinate 28,223, forward strand.
TATAAAAGTATAACTAACTGTCAAGACGACAAAACATTTCTGCGGGTATGCTGTTTCTTCTCGTCAAAGTGGGCGAAATACTAGATGGCGGATATACTGTGCGTTGACGTACGATGACAGGATGGGTTCAACAAGGATAGAATAGATGAACGTGCTACTACACGAGAGAGATTCAAATCCATGGGATAGAAATATCATACTGTTCACTATGGTTGCTGATGGTTAGACGAAACCGCAAACTAGTCGGAAAGTAATTTGGTGACCGGCTGTGGAAGCAGTGACCTCGTACAAAGCGCTGTTCAGCTGTCAAGGGCGTTCGTGACCATTAGACATGGCAGTATCTCGCAACCCAAGAGGAGCCTGTTCTTCTAACCTCTTCTTCAAGATTTATTGTTCCTTGTTTTCGCTTTGTTTCATTGCTGTCTTATTTCTCCGTACAAATTTTACGTGTAACACTGCATTACTTCATGCATTATTTTAAGGGCCAACAGTAACTAGAGGCGTGATACGTGCAAATGTAGCTTGGATTCGAGAATGACAGTGATGGTGTTGATGACTATATTCCAGTTTTGAAGAAGAACGCTTGCAAACTGACCACAAGCCATAAAAACAGTGCGGAAGTACACGCGTTTCGACTTTCAAATTCCAGTTCAGAGGATGTTACAAGGGTAATTTTAGTAAAAAAAATAAGCCAAACATCTAACCTAATGACTTCAGAAGGAACAAGATGAAATCACCTAATCGCTTCACACGGTTACACTTGAATAACCGGAAGGTTGGCATTCATGTTCGGAGAGGGGCATTGAACAAGGAGAACGATGTACCCTAAAGTTTTCCTGAATTAAAATAACCACTGTACAACACCGCATAAAACATTATGTAAACTATAGTACGACCCCGGATTACTCCACAGTCTCCTTACGTAATTCCACTCTTTTATTGGATCCGAAATGTGCTCATCGAGATAAGCATGTCGGAATGGGAAAACGAAAAAGAGAACAGGAAAAGAATACCATGGTGCACAGTACCAGTGCTCTCTTGTGTCATTGTAGCCGTCTGATTCTTATGAGCTACAACCAACCAAATGTTCGTTGATTCGACCGACCGGCCAACCGTCCGGCGTTTGATTCATGTAAGCAACTCACTGAAGTTTCCTGTGGAATAAGTCACTGTACGAGTCCAGTTGACCATAGTTGTATTCCATTCATTGGGATTGTGGACACCACAGCACTGATACTGACAGGGAAAAATTCCGCACGTGTGATGCTGCACTGATTCACGACACAGAAAACATTTAAATCAACAGAATTTTACAACTCATGTTTAACCTTCCTGGCCGTTACGGCTTAATCGCTTGATGAAATGTGTTTTGTGTGAGAAAGTCGAGGCGAAATCACTTCAATGCAAAGAATCCAGGTTGGGCTATCACAACACACCGGTTGGAGAATCAAATAGCAATATTGAAGAGTGACTAATGAGTCGCTAGTCTGCTAACCACCTAGAGATATTGAGGCATCGATTTTTGTTACATTACACTGCAGAAACCTGAGGGGTAACTAAGGCTTTTGTACAAATCCCCTGTACGTCGCATCTAATAATCGACCTTCTACTAATAACGTACGAATGTCTTCATTTGTCAACCCCTCAATCTATAGGCACAGATGGGCAAAATGTTGTGCATATCCAACTCTGTCACCGTAAAGAGTAAAATAGTTTAACAACAGTGTTTTGTTCACGTCATTGAACAATGAATTCATAGATATAGATAATTTGTTCAAGCGTTTGGGACACAAAGACAGACTTTCAAGAATTGCGACAGCTTTGATGGCAGACACATCTCTCCGAAGCAGATGTAACGTATATAATACCTCCGTCAAAGTTACGTTTATTTGCGTTTGCAAAACAGCCGTTCCGAATAAAGAACCCTTCTCTGGTACTCGATCGCTGACGTTTGAACATAATCTTGTATGCTGACACCAAATAGTGTGGGAATTTCGGAGTGAATGCTTGACAACTGATGTCACTTGAATTCATTACTTCAGTGATTGTGGATGCACCTAAGTAGATAGTCGAGTCATGCACCAGAAGTGGCAGTCAGTAGCCTTTCATATCATACACGCTTGGTCGAGACCGCAACTTAGTGATGTCAACTGAGGAGTTGACTTACAGGAATGAGGTTAATTATCGAAGTATGAGCCAGCATTTTGCCAGGATGGCTCATCGGACTAGGACCCAACTAAAGACGTTGGTAGGAATGACTGCTATTCTTATCCACCAGACTGAGTATTGTCATCGTCCGATCGATGAGTCTATGGGGTATTGACAATTACTACTAAATTACATTGAAATTCGCAAGAAAGTTGGCTTAATCATACCGTCTTACTCTCGAAAGTAACTCATTTTCTTGGGGATACAATGAAACAAGTGGAGGTCGATTGTTGGAGTTTTGACATGAAGATTGCCGGAAATCAAACCCGATACACCTCATTTCGTTTGTTTTCTAATTTAACATCGTTTTCTCTGTTGCTGGACATCAGTTTCAGTCGTCAATGTCGTGCTTGTGGCAATAATGTTGATGTTGACGTTGATAAACCTCCCGTATTAAGACCAATGAAGTGGAATAATTAAAACTTGTCTCACTGGAAAATTTGAAGTCCTGACATATTATTATCGGGTGTGATGATCGACTTGTTTAGTTATCATTGGTTTTACACCTTATCACACAGGTCATCAAATGCGCTAAGGAGGTCGCAGTGGAATTGTCTTATGTGAGTGCAATTTAGCAAGAGGTTACGAAATAAATCACGTTACACAAAATCTATCTTACTGTGAAGTTCAAACTGTAGCCACGCCAACGTAGTCCACAGGGTTAATTCTCGCCAAACGTGGCTCCATTGGTGATAAACGGCACTCTTCTTACAAATATGATGTCTAGTTGCTCCGCACAAGCTTACAACATTTGAGATGCGGCTTCCGAGGCAAACAAACCGGTCATCCACCTCTAGAACTTCACCATTTAAATTACGGTTTTAAAAAAGACCACAAAAAATGGAGAACATAAAACTTAAAGAATTCTTTGGTGACTCATAATGGAGTTTACTATCGAGGATCGAAAGAGAGTCAAAGTGTGAAGCATCAGCAGCTTTGAAAACAATTTTTTACATCTGGTCAACTCGTCCAATCGCCAAAAACACAGAATGCGGCGACTAGGCAATCAGTTATAAACGTCAAACAGTCGTTCCCGTCATTGTGTAACCTTCGCAGAGCAGTTCGCTAGATTGAGATACGAAATAGTCGGACAGCGACTTAATGAAACTAAATGAAAGCAGTTACTAGTAAGTCTGGGACGGTAATCGTGCTCTCTTCCGTGAGATGGGTTCATGTGCCGTATCCGCCCAACGACTGGAGAAATTAGGGGATATCGCGGTTAATCAGGTTTATTGACCTTAATTTTGCAGTTGTTTAACTGAGTTGGGTGAGAAGTAATTACTTTTAAGAAAGCGGGATAGTTGAATCTGCAAAGTTTTTTCAAATATGCCGGCTTATGTTCATTTGCAACTGTTTTGGTGGTTCACAACTTCAACTACGTTCAATCCCTTATCTCCAGTTTGTTTTCAGAATATGGTTTCTTTTTTCATTGCATCTGTATCAGCACCAACCATTGGTGTGCTGCCAACGAGTCTAATGTGATGAGGATGCTTATGACGTTAGTGATGATGATTAGAAAAAAGAGAAGGAGGAGCGAGAGAGGGAGAAAATACAAATCCGGGTATCTTTGTAAATTTTTGTCTGTCTTGAATTCCACTGTTTGAATAATGTCTCTTCATACCAGTTCACAGACAAAAAGAAGGGTTAGTACTTTCAGATTTTTGTTTCATACATATGGATGGTTACGCGCGTCTACTTGATACAAGCATCATTGTTACCTTTTCTGACTGATCGTGCTTCTGTTTGGCAGCTAGCAGTTCGAATCTTAAGCCTGTTAAATCCACTTCTGCTGTTGGTGGTAAAACCTACTGACAGAGTGGAAATCGTTGCTGAGATTATCCGTTTGGGTGGTAGTAGTTACATACTAAAGGAAATTTTTTTTACAAGAAATATTTGATCAATAAAGAGTAGCTTGGCAGATGTAATGATTTGGAAAATATCCGGCTACGAAAATGTAGCTTTAGAACCCTTTTTAAACCAGTCTTTTCCAACATCCGCAGGTCCCTATTTTTGCTGCTATGTCTGTTGTCACTAACAGACACTGTCCTCACTGACATACCATTTCTCTCAGCAAAATGCTTCGTCTAACAGAAGTGTACAGAGTGCGAATAAATGAAATCAACTTCGCAAACCGCCAAAAGGAAATCACACCGTCTCACACTTGCAAGTATGCAGACTTTGTTTGACAACAGAAGCTGCCAAGAACTTCGGAGGAAAGTGGAGCACAAAGATTTTTGCAAACCTTAATTAAGAACGTTGAGTTACTTAACCACTACTAAACTAATATTTCCTTTCTGTACATAAATGGATGCTGCGGATTAGATCCGATAGAGCGGAAACGTCCTTTGGACCATTTCCAGGTTTATTCAAAGGGTATTCAAAAACTTCAGCATAACTTCTTTGAATATATCTGCACTGAGTCAATGCAACGTCAGCGTGGGATTTATTTTCAAATTTTGGATAGTCGTATTTATTTCACGGACGGTTGAGGTTTTCGTGAAAAATGAACCGGAAGTAGTAAGTTTATGTGCTCACCTCAGTTTATTTCTTGTCAGTGAATGCATTGAACTATTTTGTCAACTGGGCTGTGTCTTTTCTAGATGGAAAGCATAAAGTAACAACACACTTATGTTCCTCAGATTAGAGGAACGATTTCAACTACACCAGCACTTTTTTCTTCTGTGGGTGTGTGGCGTTTAGAGGTCCGTTATTCTTCAGATCGTTCACAAATGATATGCCTAACACTTCGGGCGTCTCCTTTAACTGACACGAATTAGGTTGCTTCTCACCGTTCAGCTTGCCTTACGTGCGCTTCACGTCAATTGTCAATGAATCGTTTTCGCTGACAAACGCAGACTACGTTGTCTTGGAAGTCCGACGTTCCGAATTACGCTCGGCTTTCACCGAGTAGAAAGGTGTCGGTGAGGGAGGATGTTGATGTCACTCGCACTTCAGATCAACCAAAATACAAATACAAAAAACGCTAAGTCGCATCCTTCGGGGCGGCAATTACAAGTCTTAATTTCATTGATTTATTCAAAGCAATTGTGCGTTAAATAGGCAAACCTTCTGTGTTATCTTTCTGTGTGACAAATATGCCTACTTATGGGAAGATTAGCAAGTGACGTTTCACTTTACCAACAAGCTAGTTAGTAAAACCAGTGGAATGCACTCATGACACGATGTTGCTGGATATACTTATATACTTCAATATTCACAAAGGTCCAGTGAGTAATACCTTATATTGGCGCAGCTAACTAAGGTAATGTTTGTCCTCTTGCTTTTCCCGAAGGGACATAACTTGCCAGTCCCCACTGACAAATAATACGTTATGCTGTCTTAGTTATCATCTGGCAAACCACCAAAACGTACTTCTGATAATGTCGTGTCGCTACTTTTGGTTGCGCGAAGACGAAACTTGAAGGTCACAAAGCTCACGGACGTCCGCAACCAGAAATGATCCATAGAAAGAGTACAGGAAATGGCGCAAAGTAGATGTGGTACAGAAAGATGACAGCGTGAGGTGGAAACGAACTGCATTCACAGAGACTGGTAGTTAAGCTACCTACAGGAAGGAAGCCAGTTTTGTTGTTCAGGATGTATGCTTATGCATATGATGGTGTCAAGCAGGGCTAACATTTTTTAAACACACAACTCCTCCACAACTGCCATCACTATAACATCTCGTGCAAAATGACTATTGTCTATCAAGTTTGCTCAAATTTTACAGGGAATTTCATGAAAGCTCGGGAATGTAGACCCTACTTTTATCATTCAGAGCTATGTGCGGATAAAAGGGTAGTGAGTGATTTCCAGGATGCATGCATCGTATTGATGTGTGTGCAATCTAATCTAGATGACCCACTGTCAGTTCAATGACAGGTAGTCCGCCCAAGGGCGAAACTTAGCTCTCATTAATAGTGCCATATTTTCAGCAAATTATTACAGCAAATCTTCAAACAAGCTGTAAGCCACCCCATACCACACCGGCATTCTGAAGTGTGAACATGGCAATGCACTTATTCGTTGTGCACTCATCATCCGTTCACCACAGACTACGCCACAGCTACGCCAGCGTTCCATTAAAGAGGTAACACAGGTTTTACTGATCATGAGGTTAGCGCCTACTGAACAATAGCATTTAAGATTTGTTTACCAGCAAGTCTTGCTATTCAGAACTAGCCGAACGTATGAGGTACTGAGAAAGAAAGTAAATGTAATTTATCTGGGTAGGGGCGGGGAGTCCACTAGGCATATAGCCGGCTGCTTAAAAGCAAATGCATGACAGATGCTCAGTTAAATGAAATGAGATACAACAAAAAGTCGACAGAATTCTAGTACTTGGAAATAACAGAACATTACGCACTCACGAACATGCGTTGCAATGCCTCAAAAGATCGGGCATATGAAAGATTTCTGAAAACATGCGAAAATTTGTGTCGTTTCCGGTCATACTGTTCTCGATAGGATCTCACCAGTGGTCTAGCGAGTGCATATAAACGTTCCATTACAAGCAAGGACCTGATAACTTATATTCCGAAGAACAGCCAGCTTTAACTCCTGTGCAGTAGCTTGGCTGGCAGATGTAATGCACACTAAATTTTCCGGGGACTTGTGCATACTTATTAAAGTCAAAAAAGCTGCCGACTTGGGGACGCAGTCAATTTGTAGAGAAAATGCCTGAGGAATGCCACCCGAGGTGGTTGAAACGTAGAGTATCACAACTTACTCGCAACGATGTGTTATCCCCAGTCTGTTTATCAATAAAATGCCTTGAGTTTTAACATACTTTAAATGCAGAGTATTGTGTTCGAAGGTGACAAGTACAGTTACCAGGAATATATGCATACTTGTTTATAACTGACGGACTAGGGAGTAAAGAAACTAAGCAGCAGATTGAGTGAATTCAACAGCAAAGAAAGGTCCGTGTATAAAAAGTCAAATTGGAATGGAGGGTGCATCAAATTTTCAAGCTTCGTACCAGTGAAGAACAAGCTTGCGTTTGTCAGAACATTATTTACGCGCTGTATACTTAATTGTTCATTGACATATTAGGCCGACGAACGTTTTTCCTAGCAACCGTGAAGCAGGATAAGAGATGTCCGTTGACATACACCAACAGACAGCCAGTAACGCGCAGCATTAAACAAGGTTTCAGTGACTGGGAAGAACTTCTAACTTAAACTAACACTCAAAGATGTCACTCCTTCGCTTCGGACCATAAGACATCTCGTCGCGTCACTTAGGCGAGCACACAGTGCGGGTGAAATCGTACTGATTGGTTGAACTCACAAGCTACTTTTGCCTTTGCTAAAGAGAGAGCAACCTGTTAACGCCAAATCACACCGCATTTATCAATTCGTGTGTAACTGCGGCGAAAGCTACATCGGCAGAACCGATGCGTGCTCGAACGCCAGAATGAAGGAACATCTGCCGAAATGGGTTTAGAAGGTGAATGTGCGGTCCAGCATCTCCGTCCCGAGATTGTGCAAACTTTCGGCCCCATCTATATCCAGACACCCGTTGGCCACCGATCATCGGACTGATTACGGATCGACACTCAGGATTGTAATCTCGACGTTAATTCTCATTTCCTCCGTTTCGTTGAGGCGGTTGCGAGTAGCCATCTAAGCTAGTATCATGTGCTCAAAAACAATCACACAAACAATCACTCAATCTACCGCCTAATTTTTCCACCCTTCATCTCACTAGTCACAATTACATGCTCTGTAATTCGTCACTTAATTGGAAGCAGGAAATACTATCATCTTCCGACATTTTTCCTGTTGCTGTTTTCAAATGTGAGTACTTGGAAAATAGCATCTTTCATGTTTGCCTGCAATGCCACGCGTGAAAGCTGACCATACTGATGTGTACAATGTCAGAGTATAGGGTGTTCTTGAAAGGAGTTAGTTCCGTTACAGTTTGTTGTGCACGACTAATACGAAGGGCTAAAATAACAGGCAGAATGTGGTCGTTCGGTAAAATCAACTCAGTTCGAGATCTGGTCAGACTTTTTGCTTCTCGATAGGTTCATGGCTAATACCAATTTGTTTCAACCAAACTAAAACGGTATTTCTGCTCCAGAACGCATCATCTTAGTTACATGCACTAGACACAGGTGTTGTTTGAGTCGGTAAATTGAATTATGGGAAACGCCGTTTTGGCCAACTTTGGAAAGCAATAAATTCGGTGGATATGACGAGTGAGATACCAGGATAAACAAGACTTTTATTGCTGAATTCCACACTGATAATTAGCTGTTCTATTCATTTAGTGCAATATGTTGTGTATTTCGTCTGGGCGTGCTGTGGGTGCCTCAACAACTCGGTCGAAATTCACTGAGTGAGATAGGCGTAGGTTTGAGCTCTGTTGTGTTAAGCACTATAATGACTGGTTTATGTCGATGAGGCCCATCGAGAAGTCATCCTGAGCATGCGAAACTAGCTCAGTAAGTCTCTTTGTTCACTTCTCTTTACCTGAATACTCATCTTTCTCAGTGAAGAGACAAGAAGACGACAGAAACTAAATCCGAAACTTTGAGTCACCTTGATCCACTTCATCAACCCGGAAGGAAGAAATGTCATGAGATACTGACGTTTCGTTTGTTCTCCTCCGTCGCATATGCAACACCAGTGATTATATATAAGGAGGACAGGACAGAAATAGCACCAATTAGACATGATGCGCGCCAATGAATCAGGGTCAATCTCACGGTAACAATACTGATTGGGTTAGCATTTTTTACGAGCATAGAGGTGGTCGGTTCACCTTGACTAGCATGGTTTCTGTGATTGTCAAAAGCCTTGTGTTTCGACTACGTAAGCAACACAGTGAACAATGTTAACGGGTCAACCGGGTGATCTAAATCCAAGATGTGTTTAACAATCGAAAAGGACAGGTTCCAGCCTGACCGGTGCGTTACTAGTTTTTGTTGGGTCGTCGAGTTCAGTAGCCACTTAGGGTTATGTTGTGATATCCTTTGTCGCAGACTCCGACCCGTGCTTCCAACGTACCTGTCACTACAACCGTAAAAGCCCTCGTTAATTAGGCGAGAGGCAGTGTGTTCCGTTGTATAACGATCAGAAACACGGAAAACGATTGCGCGTGTGGAAAACAGCAGTCGCAATTCGGAAGCTGGATAGGTTGGTTGACCCGTTAACATTGTTCACTGTGTTGCTTACGTAGTCGAAACACAAGGCTTTTGACAATCACAGAAACCATGCTAGTCAAGGTGAACCGACCACCTCTATGCTCGTAAAAGATGCTAACCCAATCAGTATTGTTGCCGTGAGATTGACCCTGATTCATTAGCGCGCATCATGTCTAATTGGTGCTATTTCTGTCCTGTCCTTTTTATATATAATCACTGGTGTTGCATATGCGACGGAGGAAAACAAACGAAATGTTAGCATCCCACAGATCTTTGGTGGTGTAAAAGAAATCAAAACCAACTCACTAGTAATACGTCGTGAGAGAAACAGAAGTCCAAGCTAAATCGACTGTAAGCAACGTCCGCATTTTGGTCATTTGCACTAGAATTACCTGCGGATTTATTATTATTGTATTGTTTGACAACATACTAAAACGAAATGCCGAAGGGGAGAAATGCAAAGTGTTGTGCAAACGATGTAAAGCAGTAGAATAATTGTGACACACTGCTTTATCTTTTTTATAGATGTCAAGATGTTTTCACATAATGCTGGACCGTTTAAAAAGTTCGGCTCCCCTCATGCTGTTTACATAAAATTTAAATATAACAGGTCTCCCAACACAGTTGGCGCTAACGCGATGCATGACGGGGAGCTGACGGTCCTATACGATCGGAAATGTTTCTATGTTTAACTTACGATCTACTACGGTGAGATCAACTGATGCACACTGGTGAAACGTGGGAAAATTATGGCCACAGTACTGAGCTTGAAAATGCCGTGCATTGGTCGTAAATTCGGTTGTTATCTAGGGTTATTTAATTCCCAAACAGTATTAGGATATACAAAATAAGGTGGACTTACGTCATTTTGTATGTAGTTCCAAAAAACCGACTCAAAATTCGTTGCGTTTGCTCCGACAAAACCTTTTTGGGTATCCGTCAAGAATTCTTTCACACCAGCTCTCCACTTAAAATGAAATAGCCATAAGAATGTATTTACAAATAAGTTTGGCACGCATCATCAATTGGATCAATTCAGATTCAGGAAGACAGGTTTATGAGAGACGAGTTGCTTGGAGTGGAATCGGAAGCACATTCCTCGAACTCACTTTAGTGCAACTTGGATTTGACAAAAATAGCGGAATGCAATTCTTTTGGTTTTAGTTCGATGTAGCCTGACTGCTATCCAGTAATGGCTTAACCAAATGTTAGGTAAAATACATTTCAAGTTATAATACCAGATTTTGTATCACAGCACGTGTTATCACGTAACACGCTGTGTTACAGGTGGCTTATGTACACATAAGGTCAAAACTCTAGAACATAAAAGTCCCAGAGTAGATATGATTGGCACATACTCGCCAGGTGAATATTGAACCCAGGTGTATATAGGTATAAAATTACCATAGGTCTATTGAATCGTTTTACTGGTAACCTTATTTTATCCTTATCGTGTAGATCGACAGTCATGATAGTGTGGCAACTTCCAGTTGCAGTAACGCTGGATTGGAACCACAGGTTGCAAAATTTAAGTGGTCGTAGATGAGGTACCGGAATAAACAGCGAGGTTGTTCGTGTTTCGGTTTTGACATGTGACTGATGACTGTAACTACTCGACTGAGTTCCGGAAAATGATCGGAATGTTGCGATCGGGGCGATGTAGAAATCTTGAGCAAAAGGGTAAAGAAGACTCTTGAGGGGCGGTTGGTGTCGCTGTTTGAACTCCGAAAGTGTCATCAATGTGGCACAGTTTGGATCTTGATTAACCACTGAAAATCCTGCTACCCTAGGTACGATCACATTCCATACTGCACCTTGTGGCCCATTCTACCATCCTTTCAGTACGATTCAATGTCAGAAAATGAGTTTTTTTCGAGAGCTTTGATCTTATACCACTGACATTCATAGTTCGAATTCAGAGGCAGAAAACAGGTACTGTTTGGGTAGCGTTGGTCTGGAGACAAATTGATTCACTGTCTCAGTGGTAAACAGCAGTCAGTCCTTCACCAGTTAACTTTTCCTGATTCTCCTTTCCGACTTTCTGTGCACCGCTCCATCTTTGAAACCGTTTTATGCAGTCTCGTACGACTCTTCTCTCTGTGACAGATGCCTGGTATCTTCACCGTTTGTATGGCTATGGTCCTACAATCTGAACGGCTCCACAGAAAAAAATTCGGTTTAGTCATAGTCGATAGACATTTGCTGGAACACAACAGCATACAGTCACACAGCCAGTTTGCTCAGCTTACGTAAACAGGGCAGAAAATATTTGACTATCTGGCTGATTGGTTAACTTATTGATAAGACTACTTGACTTAAACTGGTGGACTAGAATACCAAGTCACAGGGCCAGTAGACACTGAAAATGCCATGGCACTAGGATCGCGTGATCTCTCTCTGAAGTCGACGATTGTGCTTGAACTAGCCCACCGTTTACTTCACAAGTGTACGTAATTCCTTTTTCTGGAAATTTGCATATTAAAGATTTGTCCGAGGTATGCAATTTGGAAACGATTGTCAGGCGCTCTACGATATCACTTTTAGCACTCCCAATTGAAAACCTGAATAAAATCTACAGTAAGGTTTAAGAGGTGACTTTGACCAACAGGACCCTAATACTAGTTTCCGTTCAGTTTGATATCACTTAGATCAACAAAGGCGAATGCCTAATCATTACATGTACAAACTGATGGATTGCATTTAGTCGAAAACCTATACGAAACAATATGGAACAGCCTTTGACGAAGCACGAAGGGTCACAGATGATTTGTGCATGTGATATAACTTTACTCGTTAAGAAACGTGAATGAAACTGAAAAGTTAAGCGTATTATTTATTTGGGCTGAAACTTTCAAGGAGTATTGTTCAACTGGTTTGCGGGTAACTTATAAGACAACGAAAGTCAAAACCACGAAGTTAATGAACAAGATTTGAGGTTTCACGTAACAGAACTATCAGAAGTCCATTTTTAACTCTTCCTGAACGTTTAATGATAAGTGACGTGTCTTGATGAATAGAGCTTCAACAGAACATAATGGATGTACACTCATCAGCCGGCTGATCGCGAAAAATTGAACCAGCCGGACTCTGTGCTGAACGTCTGAGTGCCTCTTGATCGGGCTGTGGGGATCACAGTTTCAAAAGTTCACTGAAAATTCCGTGATGTGATCGTGAACCCTAATTTGTGAGTGTTGGTCTCACAGGCCGACACGTTGACTCAGAGTCAACGAGGTTAGGCATTTGTTTTTTGATAAGGGCGATGGACAGTTTTCCGGCCGAACAGACCAACGCTTCCACTGGGAACCTATCCGTACTGACAGGACATAAGTGAGGCTTCATCATAGAAAAGATCAAGGCACGTTGTCCTTGCTGATATATTTGTGGCTCAATTTGTTCCGTTTATTTCGTATTTTCAGATACTTCATGATGAATGATCCCTGCTACCCGGAGTGAGTTGTGTTAAGCAGTCGGCCTATTCATGCCTCGTTTTGAATCATGTAGGTTGTTTTTGATGAAATAATGATCTAGCCATGGATCAAAAGCGTCTAAAATGCTGAAGTACTCTTCAGCTTACAGTTTGGTTTGGCACAAATAGAAGCAGGCAACCACGTAGCGTTCAAAGTGGAACAAATTTTCTTTTTGTAAATCCCAAACTGACTGACCATAAAATCCGTAAAACGTTCGCGAACATGGAGCCTACAGAACTGTCATCGGTTAGCCGTCATAGTTTAAGTTTGGCCATCAGGAATCGAGTGGTCGTTCTCCGTACAAAGTAACAAGTCTAGGGCGCTTTAAGGAAGCATTGTAAGCGGACGGCGATGTGCAAATTAGGTTGGTGGTCCAACAAAGGAAGAATCTGCTGACCAGCGAGGTTACACCAGACGTTATCATGCGGACGGTTTCCAAGCCGTTCAATAACAAGCAGGGTCTATAAATGTTGCTTGTTTCAAACATAATGTGAATGGAAATCCTGTCGTTTAGTTAGCCAGGGGCATTAAGACCCAAAGGAGAGAAGAGTTGAGCGGATTTTTGGACATTAACAATGGCGCTTCACCTAGGCCAACCTTTGAAGTTATGTAGCTCGAAGATTTGTATCAGGAAGTTTGTTTTTGTGACTTTTTGATACCCCTTCGGTCTGGTTGGACAAGATCATTCTCAGCTTGTTCGTTTATACCGACCACAGCCACGCAAGGATTCAAGAACACCACCATGAATAGATTCGTGATGTCTACTTATACAGTGTTGACAATGTTGACTATTCACTCCCCATGCAATATTCAGTGGACCACCGAGTGACTAAATAAGAACGCGGAGAACGAGAAGAGTGTTGGTTCAAAAACTGGTACCACTGGATCTCTGTTCGATTCACGTGACCATTAGTTGGCTGGTCACAAAGTGATGTGCCGACTAAATCAGGTAAATCTTGGAGACTGTTATTTCCCTCAGACTCATCGGCAATACTGCTTCCTAAACAGTCCCTGTTTGTATAAAACAAGGAAAATCAACCAGACATAGAGGAGGCTCAAATGTCTGTCTTGATGGGAATCTCCCATACACTTCATTCACATTTTTATATACGTCGTTTCAGATGAATTGTTTATGTGGTTCGCTGCATTTATTGTCCCTCTACATTGGTCTTGGTTAAGTGGGCTTGATTTCAACGCAGACCATAGAGATTTTATAGATGAGTTATTAAGAAAACATATAGCGTCTCGAAGATGCTATCAGCGCTCCCAAAATGAAAAAAACTACCGTGGCTGCTAGGCATTAAGGGCTGTCCCCACTCGCTCTCAGGCAATTTTCAGACCTGGTGTTAAAAATAATGGCTGTTTTACTAGCGTAATGTATTTGCTCAAGATAAAGTGTTGATCTGCATAGGGTTGCTTGGTCACCAATTTCTTGTGCCGTATCATATGCAGCTTTGCCGGTGAATATTGTAACATGAGCCGAACTCGCGGAAACGAGGTAGCGGATGTCAGTTCCAGGAGGAACTGGAAATAACTGTTGGAAACCTGCATATGCGCTCTGCGCGATGTGTCACTAAGGAGACTAAGGATGATGGACTGATAAGGATGAAGATACATGCCACGTTATAGGAATATTTTTTGCGTCCATGGTTATGTATTTTCAAATATATAGAAATGAATTTCTGAGAATGAATAATTTTTAAAGCTTAAATTCCTTCGTGTCCCTAGCATTAGGACGTTCTCTATTCTTATACAGACCTATAGTAAGATTCACGGACAAGTTTCTCCAGGTGTTTCAATTCTTCTTTAGTCCTTTATCTAACCAGAATTTTAGTAACCCCTGGACACACATCTCTTGGTCTAGTGGAACGTATGGGCTCAAAAATCGGAATATTTTTTTAGTTTGCTTCCGGATGTTTGGCTGCAATCGTGAAAACTCACGCTGTTAGTTTTTACTGTTACTGAAGATGCGATGTTCCACTAATAGGAGATTCACTTGTGGAGAAGTCGAAGTAAGTTCTGTACAATATTTTCTACATAAGAACCTCAACCTTTGAGCTTTTGAATAAAGACAGTTATTTTCAGTAGTTAGGTTCCTTCCCGTCCCCTTCCTTTTCCGTCCCCCTTCCTATAAAGTGTCTGCTTTTTCTTCATGGTTGTGTGGTAGTTAACCATTAGTGTGAATCACTGATGTATTGCTGTCTATGATGATGATAATGAACTTTTATAGTGATTATAGCAGATTTTAAATTGAACTATTGCTATGGTCTGTACAGTCTGGTTGTCCGAATGGTTTTATTGTCTCTTCTAACAACTATTTCTATGCCGTTTCTGCCAACTTTCGGAACTCTGTTTATTTGCACGCAGGTTTGAAACAACAAATCATCGTCACATCAGAGTTCAACGGATTAGGCTGGTACGTGCACCATAGTCAGATTTGCAATGACACTTCAGTGGTCATGATGTCGATTCGAGGGCTTCAATCTCAAACGTGGCACCGTTGTTTACTTTCTATCTGGGCGCGACGCATACGTATGGTCAAAACATCTGTTACAAACAGCTCACAATCAGAGTGGTTTGAAGTGTGTTTGTGGACCTTGTTTTCCTCCGAGCACCCTGCTTCAAGTTTTGTCTTTCTGCTTTTCACATTCTTCGTGCAATCTGATTGTAATGCAGTGTGTAGCCATAGAAACAAATAACGATGCAGGACTGCTGCTGGGGTAGACGATCAAAGAGCTGACAACAATGTGTCGTTTCGCTCTGGCGCCTGTATTACGGAGAATAACCCACCTCAACAGGCTCTCCAATTTGGCAACACGCTAAGCAATTTGAGACAACCGAATGGTCTATGTATCACTTTGAAGCTGTTGCTTGTTCGGCTTGGTCCCGATTGCACTACTGCACCAAATGTCTTTGCCCTCGCCGTAAACAAAGATTGTTTAACAATCTGCGAAAAGATGACTCATTTTTGGGGGTGTACCAGAGTCTAGCCATCATGCTAAGCGTTGGTGTTAACACGCAGGTTTAGACCAAAGGTGAAACAGCCTTGGTATATAAGCCGGAGCCTTCTCTAATGAAACGCCTTCTGATGAAACCAAAACCAGACCAAGAATTCAATCGTTGTTTTATTAGCCCACAACTTTTGATATTCTTGTATCCGACAAAGACATACAATTGATGCTTGCACAGTTGTAGTGATTGTGTGATTCAGGTAACACAAAACAGCCTCATTTTTCAAGGCATAATCTCAGGTCCAACGACCAAGCGGAATGTTGGTAGATAGCTGCGTACATCACTCATTTATTTGTATACATCTGTATTGCGTAATATTTAACCCAAGTTTCAGGGATTCTGCTTCATCAGCAACAAGAACGTTTAGAAGACAACCGTAAGTTTTTATTAATACATTTCGCCCGAAAGAAATTATTCAGTAGGGAAGCCGTTTAGTTACCGACATGGTGCCAAAAACAATTAGTTTCAGAAGTTTAGATGAAACCCAACGATGAGACGCTACCAAGCTTTATAGCTCAACTGGTAGAGCGCTTACCGCGTTGAGGCATGCAGTATCTGTCGCTGGTTCGAATCCAGTCGAAACCCTGACTTTTCACAATTGGGTCTCATCTAAAAATCATAAATCTTCCACACTACTCATCAGTAGTTTCAGATGGGTGAGCGAATAGGACTGGCAGCGAAAGACAGCGGTAGGTCATCGTAAGCAAAAACTGACAGTAGTGGACAGTTGATGGCTGTTTGAAAGACAAACACTTCTGATAACCATGCCCTTTGTTTTGCCGTGCACAGTGGATTGTGTTTTAGGGTGGTTCTTAGTTCGAAAAACATCTTCCTTCACCTAACGGACATCCCACAGCCGAAGGAGAAAACTTTGGTTAGTAGCAGTATGGTACTTGGTATTGATATGTTCGCCGAGCTTGGCATTTAGGTTGCAAACGTTTCATCACCAGGCGAGGTGACATCATCAGTGCGTAAGTGTTTCAGCGAATATTTTGAATGTGAAGATTGATCGATGCCTGCTCTTATATAGGAGAGTCAGTTGACCTACTAGCCTGGATTCTGGTTGGTCGCTTTCCGTCGTATTTGACCTCTGGTCCGACCCACCATTGGTTGACTTTTTGTCTTATCAGTTCATGTTGCTCTGTTTGGGTTTACAGATAGTTGGGCTCGATGGCGTTTAAGTCTCCTCAAATCATTGATTCGCAGTGGTTCGTATGGTACATTCAAGGGGATTATTGTAAACACATATAAACAGTGAAGCAGTAAATTTAGCAATAAAACAACAAACTGACGACAATCTGCGTATGGGATTTTGTGTTTCGAGTGACTTACTACATTTGAGTTCATGAGTCCCAGTGTGAATATGACGATCTCAGAACCATCAAGGACAGCCAAGAGAAAAATGAACTAGAAAGACAAAGTCACGTGTTTTTTTACTAGGAGAGCAAAAACATTAATATGTTTTAACAAACTTAAAATGTCATTCTGTTGGTGAATGATTTGACGATTATGGGCTAACATGCACGAAAAAGCTTATTAACTTAAAGAGTATTTATCAGTCAGGTGCATTTTGAAGTCCATCAAAGGCGAATTCGGCATTAGCCTACAAATTAGTGGGTGAGAAAAGCTGTCACGAGGTCTTCCAAATCAAGAAAATGCTAATTGGATTAGACACATGTGAAATCGAAGAGCTCAATCATTATTTCACTAGGTTAACAAACAATTATTCAGTTTCTATAAAGTTCTATTTCTTCACTGATTCGTCTGTTTTGATCGAGAGCACGGCTAGGTTCAAATAACTTGTCTATTTGAAGTTCACGAGAACAAGCGGAAATGACGGTCTGCCACTGATCGAGATATGGGGAAATTTTCAGCCAGACTTTACGAGGGACGGCATGCACCACAAAAATTAGTATGAAAGGAACGACCAAACCTTCCAGATATCGTGCACGTTTTCAACACCGGAAGTTACTCTTGCTCGGATGGAAACTCAGGAAAACAGCATAGATTCTAGTCAATTTGTCTACCGTCATTCACGTCCAGCCTTAAATGCTTTAGCTTGCCAGCGTCATCTCATTCCATTACTGTCCGGTGAAAAATCAAGGGCCATCTTTACAAGTTCCTTGAACCACTGAAATACAGTCGAAAACGTTGATGCGAAAGCATCACTTTAGGTACTTCAGGAATCTGTAACTCTAACTTCAACTGTCGGCTCTTTACGCGATTATTTTACATTCGGTGCTAATTTACTAATTTCAGTGCTCACGCCTTATCATCACTCATCACTGACTCTGTTGTTCTTTGAGGTATAAATCCTTTCATTCTTCTGATGTTCAACTCATATTTAATTCATACCGATTGACGATCACAGAGCTGTAGTCAAACATACACATGAGGTAGTTTAGACAACAAACAAGCAATTTGATTTTCTTCTGTCATCAGGCTGAACAGTTATTCAAACTACAAATTTGGTCGTAGTCCTGGAGTTCGTCCTTTAACACACGCGCTTAGGCAGCACAACTAATATGGGAAAATTTCTAATGCATGCTTCGTTTACATAGACGATTGGCCTTCACCTCGCCTGCTTTTGCCAAATATCTGGCGATTATTTTATGTAACAACATGGCATGGTCACTTCATGTTACTGAGAATTCCGCTAACGTTCGACGCAGCTGGACTCTTGCCCAGCTACCAGAATCTCTCTTCATTCTGCATCGCTTGTTCAGTCAGTTTATCAAGGCATGTGCGCGTCCCTACTGGATGTATTGTTCACCAATTGTTTTCTGTGCATGCATTGTTTTAGGTCTCGGAAAACATCGATCCGGTGGCATGGGCATTGTCCGTTGAGTCTCCCGTTTCCTGAGAGATCGCATTGTGCAAGCTATTCTATCTGCAACGCAGCCCATTTTCTCTGTTCAAATCACCTTGAATGTATGTCTACATGTTCTACTAAATCCCGACACAAACATTTGTTTGTACACGTCATGTGTTCATGAACTTCCGTTATTCCGTTGTTATGAAAACCCGGATGTAAAGATGCAAAAAACTACCACCGGAATTCAAACTGAAAAATACAGGGCATATATTTACATGAATTATGTATGCTATAGTTCAGTAGATGTAGTAAACTGAAACGTGAGTTAAAAGTTAAGATGCTCATTCAGCTTCATTTTGCATGCAAAATTTGCGCTACCACCACGGAGTATTTCCCCGAAGGTTGCATCCATCTTTGGACAACGGATATATTTTTACCGTCTTAAGGCTGTTCATCCATAGGCTTGGACAGGTCCATGTCACCTATTTTTCAATTTCAGACTAGAAACAGTGATGCGTGCATGTTCAGCGCGCCAGAACCAATATGAAGTGTCGTTAGTGCCAACAGGACTTTCTAGGTTATATTTCTCAGGCATTTTCATGGATGTTGTGGTCCGCCTGATAGAAACTAATGTTGTGTAGTGCATGTGAAATTGTGTGTATGCGTCCCATTAACGCCATATTTGCGTGACGGTTGGCATCATGTAACAAGGTTGTGGCGAAGACCAACTTACTGCATGTCTGGATGTGGTCTGCTTTTAGCAAACCACACAGTCTGCTTAGCAGTGATATCAGTCAAACTGGCATACAAGCGTATAATTGAATTATGTACCAGAAGATTGAAGCCTAAAACAAGATGGTGCTTCTGGATGGTCGATCTATCCCTTAGGTACTGATAAGTTTCCGTAAGCTGTAACTCAACAAATCAAAACGTGGCGTTGATAACAACTTGACAGTAATTGCGAGTAGCGCTTCTGCCAGGAGTTGATTGTATTGCCAAATTAGGAGCCAAACATCAAGCTTATAAGGAAGTGGCATTTGAAGCGACAGCTGCCAACCGCAGTGTTCATATCCGTGTGCAAACAGTGTTAGCTATGACTACTAAGTTTATAATCAAAATGAGTTTTATTTGCTGACCAAAGCCTGTAAGTCAGTTCTTTTTTTAAAATACGCTTGTGGTAATAAAACAACATAAGTCAGCAGAAAGAAGAGAAGATGAAACAAACAGTGTCTAATCCATCTTCTTGTAGCTAATTCAAGTCCACATGTTTTGTTTTATTACTACAAATACTGAGCGGTTGGCTTCCGTCTACGAAGAGATATCACTAGGTATTTTCTCTCGGGTTCCATGGGGGCACCTTCCGAGGAGGGTTCAGCCTATATGCTTCACATATTTTCAGAGAGGTATTCTAATTTGGGTACTTACATAACAGGATGATGTGCACTCCGCAACCAAGGTATACGAACGTCCAACATTTCGTTATCACTATTCTTACTAAGAGGCCAACAGTAATAGTTTTTTGTAACAAATGAGCGCATACTACTTGGAAACTGTAAGATGCATCTTGTTCAAACAACGTTCGTTACAAATTTAATGTTTATATAATTGCCGGAATGAGGCTCAAAATAATCTTATAGCTACCTCAGACACCGCACCTCGGCAAACGTTCAGTATGGTGTGTTTCTGCTCTTGCTGTTCGGCGTGTCGATGCGTGGAATTAAAACTATTCCACATTGATGAACAGATTGAGAATAACATAACATCAGGAGTTGTAATACCCCACGTTTCAACCACCTCGAATGGCCTTCCTTAAGAGTATCACAACTTGCTTCGAACGTTATCTTATTCTCGATCTGTTTAACAGTAACGTGTTAAACATGGCGCCCGAAATGTTTGACTTCTTTTTTTACCAAATTTGGTGTGGTTCTTACAACTGATTAATAACCGAAACTTTTTTACACTCTCTGTAGGTTGTGTATGTTTTGGCGATAGGTGTGCCGTGAGGGAGGCGCTTACAATTGGAAAAGATTGGTTTAAAGATATTTTGGTTAAATAATGTTCAATAGACTGTGAGTGGGTCAATCAGAACGTGGGGCCAATAACGAGCTGACGATACTAGAGGATGTACTTGTCTTTGAGTTTTCACTGCACCGCTTATAAGCTGATAATTCAAATTTGATCCACTAATCAGAAGTCGGGTAATCTCTTGAATGTTGTGCAGACAGTTTGTAGAACACAATTATGAATTATGCTGTGAAAATATTGACGCAGAAAAAAAACACTGTCACTCGACAATTAATTTCACCAGAGTCATCCACATCACCAGCCCTGGGGGATTCTCAGTTGCTGTAAAACAATAAGTTTGGATTCAGCAATAAAAGAAGTGAGGAAGAAGAAACCAAATTCATAATGTATCCAGAGTTTCATTACAAACAAAGTCGACGCACTTGCGGGTGATCGGAAAATAAACGGATTACGAGCAAGACTGAACATACCCATTGTGACATCATTCTTGTTTTCATTTTCTAGCTTCAGTCCTCATCTGATAGACAAGACCTTCATGCCACCAAACCTGCTCGGCCGTCGTATCCTAAGACTTATCCATCACTAGACTCTCTTAGTCACTATTACTTGTGAGTCAGTCAGGTCCTGTATCTTACTTAGTCAGATAATCCATGCAACGCGCCTCATTGCACCAGAAAAGTGAATTTTCTATGCCACGTTTATTTTCTACTTGATTCATTCTTTGAATCCTCATAAAATCAACCCGGAAGGTTAATTTTCACATACGGTTCAACTGGTACAAGTGATACAGCTCTCAACAGCAAGTGCACCTGCATGTTTCTAGTGTTACGAACCTAGCAACTTAGATCAATGTGTGATATCAACATTGAATTCATCACGTTTCCAGCAATTTTTTTCGTTCAACTTGCTTACGTCAGTGAATAGCCTTTTTATTATTAAAAACACCCTATGAGTAATTGGAAACCATGTTTGCTCGTAACCTTTCTTGCTCACAAAATTGATTGTATCGGTTAAAATTGAGACAAGCAAGCCGGAATTAGACTTAGAACGTGAGTCACTCTGGTTGTGTTAAGTCGGAATGAGTCATCAAATTTGGGTGCCTTTGAGCGGTGGCTGACCAGTGAGCGTTGAGTAACGCTGGCTACCCGGTCAATGTTTCGCGGGCTAAGTAGCATAGTCTGAAAGTCTCAAAATACTAGTGTCTCTGCAACAGGTGCAAACTGACTATTTAAATCGGAATCTGGATGCCTTGTTCCAAAGCGTGGCTGTGTCATTTATTTGAAGTATCACATTACGAATCATACACTGTCTTACAGTGAAAGTAACGAGCATCACAAGTACAAAGATTGTAAGACGGTGTTCAGTTTGAAAAATGCTCCTGTTATTCACATGTATCATCCTCATGCGGCGTAAAGTGTACGCTCTCATGAGCGCATTCTTCCTCGACTTGCTAACGCAGCGATCAGGACAATGGGAATCTGAGTGAGTACGGTTGTGTCTGTTTTTGAGTAAAGTCGCACGTAAACGTTACGCAAGTGGATGATTAATCTCTTCCCTTGTTGTCTGAGGAAAGCCATGAGGGGACTTCTACGACACCTAATTGAGGATGTGATGCAGTCCAGTTTTCTCCAACAACCTGCCAACTCAACCGCACACCCCGGATGAAATTAGCCAGCGGACCCGCCACTTCAGACATCTCGGGTTTGCTTTGGAGGACGTTTGCTAATCTTCTCAGCCACAGAGGATGACTTGGCCGGATTAATCAGGCTAATCGAGCTACAGGTAGTCAAACACTGAGAACAGAAGAGAAACACATCTTGTATTATCTGTGCGGTTTCATAAGCTCACTATGCACAAACTCAGTAACTGTATGTGACTCGTGAAATTAAGGGTCACTTCTGAAATCTGGCTTACGGTCCGTCTGTTTGATCTGGATTTACCTCTAAATTTGATTGCACTTTTTCGGCCCAATCACTTGCCGGCTTTCCCATAGCGCACCTTTGATCAGCCAGTTTCCACTGATTGTGGAATGTCATACCGTCTCTCTCTCTAAGAGGAAGGCGGGAAGGAATCAAATCACTACGGTTAACTTGAGATAATCAAACTACACCAAATAGACAGCATATTTCAAGAGTTTCTCGCCTATGGTGTCTGTATTTCTGTGATTTAAGCATTTGATGATTATATTGATACTCAGATCCTTACGAAGGCTTGAAGAGCTATCTAACCTGCGGTCTATCAACCTAGTTTCTGCGTGAGTGTGTGATTTTCAACCTACCTTGGTTGCTTGTTGGCACGGTAAAAACAACCACTAATCTCCTCATTTTGTCCCCTATCAACATAACAGCAAAATTCATGATACATACCTATTGGAATGTACACTCAACAAAAACTACTTCAGCTTTTCTGTCTATCACGTGGCTAACGTGTCATACTAGCAAAGAGCCATCCCAGTTTACTCGAAACACAATTCGTTTCTATTGAGAAGTTACAGTATCTATATTGGCCGTTGTTGCCGACCGACTGTGACGCTACATTCTGAATGACCTGTTCCCTTTTGCTTTCCATAAGCTCGAATCGCTTCGTTTAAATCCGACACATATTCGAATAACTTGTTTTGAGCATCACTTATAGCAAAAACTCGATTCAGCAGCTGATCGTTGCTCGAATTAACCCAGGTTTACTCGCACAGATTGGTGAGAAGGCTTTGGTTGACTGAATATTATCCGATGAACAAACTGCTGCGGTCCATCCAGGTTACACTTTTTGATTTAGTCACAACATCCTACGACGTTTCTATCACGTGCAATTCAGTCTCACAAGACAGAACGATTCAGTCAGAAAGACCAACCGAATCCAAGTTTGGACTTGCGCAAACTATATCTTCCCTCGTACAACTTCCGGGAATTAAACTCTATCGCCACCCATATTTTTGATGTCTGCCCGTGAATTCGTTCGAACAGGAAACCACGCGTTTGGTGTTCTTCTGGACCAGATAATAGTCGTTGCAATGATCCATTTGGAGAACCGGTGATACTCAGGGAGAAAATTAGATTCTACAGCAGCAGCTTACTGGCCCGCACAGATGACAGTCGACCAAAAAAATTCCTCAGCCTTGACATTGAAGCCAACAGAAATCACAAGTAAATGGTAATCTTGTGGTAATTTCATATCGCAGTGACGCAATTCGGTAGAATAACTCATGACACCTAGGGAGTACGGCCAAATTCCGTGAAAAAATATCAAACGAGCTGTCACTGAGGGAATGCTGCTCAACGGTTGATAAGTTGTAGGTGAGAACCAACGATATTGAAAACACTAGCAAACCTGGAAGGGTCGAAGAAAAATGCTTGCATTCAAACGGAAGTCTGGTTGCTTTGTGGAATGAGTTTTCAAATTACAGACGGATGCACATAACTGACGGCATTTATTTGTGTGTCTATAAATTCGATGTCCCAACTCATGAATCACAACTGCTTACTGCTACCAGTACCAGGTCTTCTTGTTACTTACGTGGGAGGTTTCACTTCAAGTACGATTTCTAGGGCTACTCAAAGTCCCTAATTCCGAGTATCACACCATCGCACGCGGCCGTCTATCGCACAAGTTCTCCAACTCGTTGACGATAACTTCTGCGCAAAAATTGCTATCACTAGGTGAACCAGTCCGGTCTTCGTTGCCTGTATGACTCCGGTTCTCAATGGACAAACTGTTAACGTACTTCAACACCGGCCACCTTTCAGATAATAATATTATTTCCAGTCCAGCAGCTGCTCAAGTGTATGCAGGTGGGAAAAAATACTATCGTAGAATAAGCTAATCCTCCAAGTGATGTTTCAGACTTCGACATTTCTGCCGACCATTACACCTCACTCATCACCCGGTACGATCAGTCGCCATTGCAATAAATAGTCACGGGTCAACCTGTTCCGACGTACGACGGAAAGAGAGCATCTCGAGTACATTGCGACGAGTACAGAATCATTCGACCAACTACTTGGCTAAGATCGCTTCTTTTCAGAAGTCTCCAGTTGTAGTACACAGAAGCCACTCGATACACATTACACGAACGCCTGAAGGTCTCGTGAAAGTGGCCTGACCTGCAATCCTACTGTGGTGGATTGTCAGGTCGGAGGTGCGAGTTTTCGAACGCTCGACCGAATACCTCAACGCGGGGGAGGTACGTTCAAAAGCCTGCCGCGATCGAATCAAGAACAACGTGCGCGACCGGATGAGTCATCGCTCGACTGGATCGGACCAACGGACGAGGCAGGGTAGGCGAAATACGACAGACTGCCAGATCGGAGGCGTNAAGATTGTGCTTTATTGGATGCCTTCTCGCTACACTATATATCTGGCCTTTGTTGAGCAAATGATGGTGCATGCGATTTAGTCAGACCTTTTGTTACTAATGGGGCTAGGTGCACCCATCAGGCCGCGACCTCAGTTCAAAAAGTGGCCGTACCTTACTGGACGAACCACAAGTCCTCTGGTCGCTTTCCGTTTGCAAACCTGAGTTCGTGGTAGTGACCAGTAACCTGTTCAGAAATATGACCATCACTGAGAGACAAGCGTACATACCATCAAGACATAGAAGGGAGATAAGCAAGCAGAGGGTGCCTCGCCGTTTTCTACGTTTTCTGCAAGAAAGTGAATCGGGCGTAAACGCACTTATGTATTACTATGGCTTGTGGTTCGTCTACTCTGTTGCCTATTCACAATGGTTAATCCAGAAACGTCTGTTGGGTTATCAAAACTCCTTTGTAGGAATAAGAAAAACAAGCTTCCGGAATTGTGGTGCTAACGGATATATATAAATGGTCCTAACTAAAATTTAAAGAATGCCACCTGTCCGTTTTGTTGGTATTGTGTGAATGATACCACCTGAAGGGAGGTTAACGTACAAACATTTCGGCCAAACGAAAAATCCTAAGAAAAGATGGTAGGAGAGTTTAGAACGCTAGCTTTCAGTTCTGGCAAACAACGTTCAGAAGATTCCAGATGTTTTGGTGAGAGCGCTTGGAAGGGAAGGCCATTGATCAGTATGATTGAAGTGAACAAGCCCAGTGCATTGCGCAAGTTGGTGATCGCATGAGAGATAGGCTCGTCCAGGCTAGTGCTGTTCTTGGCGTGGTGAGTGAGACCAGGTCAAGCAGTTGTTAAGAATGTGCCTACGGAATCCAAATTACTGTGCACATTTATTATGATGCAGCCTTCACCAAAGAACATGTGACGAAGAGAATATCACCAAATGGACGGAAATCATCCGTTCAGTCGAGACAATCAGAATTGTGGAACCGGACCTGATGAAGTAAAAGAGAACCGTCAAGTCTGGAGAAAGTTGAATCGGCTTCATATACTTTAGTCGCTGAAAGAGTTAGGAATTCCGAACCGGGTATAGTGTATCGGTCAGAATAATTTCTGGACAACTGTGTTGACGGCCATGAGTTGAACCAACAACAGTCGATCTACTTATAGGGAATGATACAAAGACAACCACTGAAGGTAAAGAACAGTTAGTTTTAACACCTCACACCACCTACTTGTGTGATAGCGCCCCTCCGAAAAATATGCTGATTCCACTTTTTACTTGGAGTTGACGCAATGCGGCGAATAAACATATCATACAGAGGCGGATAACTTTGTTGATGGACCAATAGAATATTTCCGGTTAATGATTGTTTTTATATAAAACTGAATGTTATCACATCAGTGATGAACGCTGGTGGCACACGGAGCATTTATTTAAAAATTTGACACAGATGGCGTTTGATTCAACGACACAAGGAGAAAAAGCACGCGTTTGCACATAACAATCCCAGAGCAGTACACTCATCAGTGACAGGTTCTTACATGGAAACCACTAAAAGTTTGATTTTTGGCCCCGTACGTTTCTCAGGTTATTTCACAACGCAAGTACGTGCTTCTGTCATTCATACATCCACTAGGAAGTATGATTAAAAATAACTCTCCCAGTCCCAAAGTCAAATTGTTATTGTCCACACCTTGACGCATGTCTCTGAAGCTGACTCGACTGAATTTGAAACATTACTACGTGACTACAGCTTGCTATCATAATCAAAGCTTTCAGGAACCGAAAATCCAGTAACAAATGATCTATCCCTGTAAAATCTCATAGAAATAAATAGGATAGACTGGTCACAGATGTAAAGAGGCTTTCAGAACTGGCTGCTTTGATTTATGGATAGTAGCATTCTATCGGTTTGGGGGCTCCAAATGGTCACTGGAAGAAAATTTCTGAGGCAACTTTCCCAGACGTATTCACACAGAGACAGCAACATCTTGAGAGTCTGAGGTTTGTCTCAATGTACAGCCATGATCTGCTAACACAGGGTGCCAAATCCGCGTGTGAAATGTGTTGAGCACACGATGTTAAACATGAACATGCAGTTGGTAAGGTTATGGTAAGCAGCAGAAGTGCAGAAATTCCATCAGAGTGGTTGATTGTTACTAATTACTACAGTAAACATTTTAAAAATAGAAAATCTGACCACTGTGATCACAGTAGCTGTTGTTAATTAATCCGGTGAGTAATATCCTCAGAGCTGCTCTCGAAACCTTGTTCCTCAGACCACGATCAAGAGCTTATGTCTTCTGCGTTTCATATGTTTATCCAATGCCAAAAATTTAAAAACCTTATTAATGGTCTCTAGTACGGACAGTACAATAAGATGGCCGGATTAACCGACGAAATTGTAGATAATATCGTGAAAATGACCAAAAAACAGATAAGGATCCTTATTTTAAATTGTCGGAGCAGTAAAAACGTTTCTAGCAACAACGGATTACAGACCCTCATCACTGTGCTGAACCAAGAGGTTGCCCACCTCAATATCAGAAAATGCACAAACTCTGTTGAGGGAAAGTCGCAGGAAATATAAGACGCGACTTTTTCGAGATGAACAAAAGTGTTTTAAGAAATCCATGGTGGTGGATAAAAAGTGTGATTCTTACCGTGTGGGTTGTTACTCTTACTCTCATCATCGTCATCATCATCACAGACAGCAATATATCAGTGGTTCACACCAATGCTTAACTGCCACACAACCATGAAGAAACAGCAAACCCCATATAGGAAGGGGGAGAAAAAAGGGGGACGGGAAGGGACCTAACTAATGAAAATGACCACGTCCATATTCGAACATTCAACATCAAACAAAAAACCGAGCTGCAAGTGAGAGTAAGACGTCATCAGCGAGACAGCTTCCTTACGGCTTTCACTGCCCCGCGTCATTAAATGCACTCACTTCACAGACAGCTCGGACAAACAACGACAACATTCACGCCACTGAGCTCGATTAGCCGCCATCTCACCTAGTGTCTCCAACCACCGACTCTGTGAGTCGCGAGGACCCCAGCCCGGGAGACGAACACGACCCACGG
>QNGE01002154.1:59255-70106 GCA_008508345.1 Paragonimus westermani
GAGGGGTCAGCAGTAGCATGTTTTCGCCTATCCACCCTGCTGTATGCAGCAGATAGGGCGACCCGCTTTATACTGCAAGACGGCCGGTGCAGTATGGAATTGTTTGTGTTGTGATTATTCATGGTTGTGTGTGGGCTGAGTTACTGCCAGGACGCCCAGACCTAGACAGGAGAACCATTAGGGTTCTCAACCAAAGCCTTTTGCTCAAAAGCCTGTACCGCAAGGCAGCGGGTGGGTGGCGGTGTACCAGCAATGGTACGTTTTTCGGGAAGAGATGCCAACCATCTTCCAACCCCCAACCTGGAGGACCAGGAGACTGTGGTTTGTCAGACCTCTACCTGTTGGCGTGCCTGGTATGAGTAACTCTGTCCAGTTTAGCCCAAAAGGTCATCGAGATCCGCAAGCCGTCACACCATGTCAAGGTCCAGTCTCACAGGATTCGTTAGTGAAAGTGTTTATCGGCCGAAGTGGGGGACAATGAAGAATCAGGAGAAACGAAAGGTGGACGAGTTTATGAAAAATGACCGGGAAACTGAATGCGGTCGTGAGCAACGTTTACACAGTGCACATGCATATGCTATTCAAGCAAACGGAGTGATGTATGGTATATGAGAAGACGGACGTAGTTCGTCGGCGTACAATAGCCGATAACCTGTCAGGATATCAACGACAGATCACATCAGTGCGCCAGAGCCGGACATCCAAAGAACGACGTATCATTGGGCTTGAAAACTGGTTGACCAAAATAGGTGTAACCGAAGCTAGACATCCGCAACTGTGGTCAGTAAGAAGCAGGTATACAGATCAATGTCCTTGAAATTGCTTAGATGGAGTTTAATTTACTTGGCATCTCTGCAACACCTCTCTCCTTGAATCCATTTGGAATTTTCCCACATTTTTCGACGAGAAGCACTAATCTACCGGCTAGGCCGTTTTCACATGTTTACATCTTCTCTGTGTGAAAGCCACGTAGGTTTTGTCAAAATATGTGCTCAGACCAATAGCTATGATCAGCCGTGAACGATGCTCAATTTTTTCTCCTACTTAGGTCATAATAC
This sequence comes from Paragonimus westermani, assembly GCA_008508345.1. Taxonomy (NCBI): domain Eukaryota; kingdom Metazoa; phylum Platyhelminthes; class Trematoda; order Plagiorchiida; family Troglotrematidae; genus Paragonimus; species Paragonimus westermani. Next base: position 60,314 of record QNGE01002154.1, read on the forward strand.
AGCACAAAAGATGTACTAACCATTACCATAAGACATTGTCAGGCTCACTCACAGCCGAAGAACAATCCAGCGTGTTCGTTGAGGCGACGGGCTGCTAGAAAATTCCCGCACCATCGCATAGTATATAACAGTGTGTCAAAATGTAGTTTAGTCTAATGTATTGCACTAATCCGTAGACTATCGCATGCACACAACAATAGTTAGTTCCTTTTCATCAATCATTGACAATAAACATCCTATCAGTCTGTCTTTGAACACCTACAAGAAAGAGTGTATTCTCTCCCTGGCAGTCACTAACTTCCACATGGAAAAAAACAACAAGCAACACGCACGGTCCTTCAAACCTTATGATGATTGGTCATTGCACAAGATATTGTCATCAGGATTCAATTACGTGGACGTAAAAATCCTGACCGTGGCAAAAATATACACTGTTGACAAGCTCTACGGGATTGAAACTCGAGTACAGTGATTCATTTTGAAAGGGACTTTGTGAAATACAAGCTAGTTAGCTGCCAGTGACTTTCAACCTGTATCAACGTAAACATCCCCTACTACATTTTAGCAAGCAAGTAATGTTCAAATGGACCATAACTACATGGCGCGGAGTGCTAGGGATCCATGACTGATCTAATACACAAGTCGGTTTAAGAACAGAAAACAAAAGTATAAAAGTGCCAATCAGTAAGAAAGTTTGTCACAATCACAAGGTCCATGCTTTGAGTGATGCACTTAAGGAACGATAGTTGTTTCGGCTGTTGTGTAGCAGCTAACTTTGTTTGCACACATCCTGACTTAACGTATGTTAATGAAGTGGATGCTTACGACGGAGCCAGCTTTCTAGTAGTAACTTGGACGAATGAACCGGACAGATCCACACAAAAGTCGTAGTTGCATTCCTTTAAAGCGCAGTGTTTAAAATGTTGCCTGCTAATAAGAGCACAAACCTTTGATCACTCTATGCGCCGCACTGGAGGTATCGCTGAACACAAGCGATGCACACCAGTCGATGCTCAACCAAAAGCGAAGCATCTCTTCGTCCAGACGGTCAGTGAAATATACTTTATTCACTTATCATACATGAACTACGTTACCGACACGATAGTCAACCTACTATGCCTACCGTGATTCAAAATTTTCCTCTCATCACTCGCCTCGTATATGTGCTACGATTTTGGGTTAACTTGTCCAGGCCGTCTTCGTCTCATACTCTGGCTTTTCCTCAGTTTTGATCAAGCGGGTTACGTGAGGAGATCCAGAAGATGGCTATCAAACATAACCCTTGTTTCTTTCGTGAAATGCATCAGCTACGGCTCTACCAAGCTCACTTCAAACGAGGTTGGTTGCTATCTTTATTAACACTGGTCATCGAATTAAACCAGACGAAACCCTCCTAATAATTTTTAATGTTGATCTAGCTACTGCAGGTGGGTCAGAACACGTTTACTGTTAACAGTAAATGTCAGGTTCATCGGATTCTTTAGTTTATGTTTACGGATGCAGAAACAGCTGACACGAAACCCGCTAACAAGCAAAGATGGTTATTCGACAAACTTTCAAAACAACTGATACAGCCAAGGAAAACATCACGCACAACGAGCCTTCAGACAGGATCTGTAGAGAACTTTTCTCCAGGTGAACCGTCAACTGAATGAACATGGTAAGGACTACACAGTCTATATTATTGAGTTCTATTCAAGAAATTGTCTAAGTAATATGGAAATCACAGCACAATTTTCTAAATACAAACGGCAATGGAACTGAGTTAAGTCAGGGTGATGGGATGAAGGGAAAAATGAACCAGAATATTGTGTCGACAGTGTTGACAGCGTTCACTAGGTTCCCCATATTAAGCATTACGTGCAATCCTGGGACGAACATTTGGGCACACACAATCTGGTCACAAGGCTGTCCGACGGACCGTGTACCAGTGAGGCTTAGCGATCAGTTACACTTCATCAGTACGCTGTTTGTTGAGCAGTGAGCCTGACAACTTTTTCCTGCTCTCACGTTATCAAGCCTTTCAGAACCCAGTTACCATCATGGATAGGATAGCGTAATTATTATCCGTTTCCGTGAATGCACACGCTCGCGCACGTTTACAGAACATCTACTACTACGATCAGCAAACTGTTTAATAGAGTTGGTGTTACCCAACAATTTGTTCCTGTAAACATTGGAGGAGAAGGCTTGGGAACAGTGGATTGTAGAAAAACACTCTTAGAATTTCCATCCATGATCAGGAGGGTGACTGCTTCTATCCAGAACTGAAGAAAAATCCAATTCGGTAACGACCCTTTCCTATCAAAAATTGGCGAAAGCCATTCAGATAGTTTTAGGTGATGAAATAATAAAGCATTATTCATCCATCCAATTTGGCAAACTCACCAGTACCAGTAAAAATCTGGATTGTGCTGCCACACCCAGCAAGATACCAGCAGAAACCCCGAATGCCGGCACAAAACATTTTCGAACATTTTCGAAGAGTAATTCTAAAAAAGTATTTAAAAAAGACAAGAAAGCGCGAAAGTTACGTTGAAACGCGTTCACGAACACATTCTAATGTTGGCGGAAGCCAACTGGTGCATTTAGGTGCTTTTTTATTCAGGGGAACGTATGCTCAACAGTGACGATGGTGGAGTCTAGCGTGAGCTGTTTGGAATATTCCACCGGGCTAGTCCATCTACTGGATCATTTGATAGATTCCATATGAGACACTGGGACGGGCGTGTGACAGATTTCAAATGTGGAATTTACGGGCTTCTGGCCTGGCTTCGTCACTCGACTGGTGGAACTTCGATTCTAATTTAGACGAAGCCCGGATTTTTCACTATTGGGTCCCATCTAAATCAGTAGAAAATTACAAATAAGAATAAACCCGGAAACGCTTGCAAATCTAGTTCCATGTTGATACACAGCGTGAACTGTTTGAGAACTCCTTCTGGGGCAGTCGAACCCCTGAATCATTTGGTGGATTCCATATGAGACAGTGGGACGGGTGAGTAACAGAGTCTAAATGTGAAATTTCCGAGCTCCTGGTGTGGCTTCGTAGATCAGCTGGTAGAGCACTTGCCGCGTTGAGGCATGCTGTGTCTGTCGCTGGTTCGAATCCAGCCGAAGCCCTGACTTCCCACGGTTGGGTCTCATCCAAAATCATAAATCTGCCACACTACTTACTGGTAATACGGTTGCATTGTATCCGTCAAACGCTGCGTACAGCAACCTGGTTGCTTCTCATGAGAGAATGTGGTTGGGCGTTCTCATGCGATAATTGAGTCGTCCTGTGTGAAAACAATGGCGGAATGGTTAACGTGGTTGGCTCTTGAAAGCGGGACCAGTGTTCTGCTCCCGGCAATTGCAACTATAGGAGCTACTCATGAGCTCTAACAACAGCAAAGTTCCAGTGTAGTGCTTCTTTTCGGAGGCGGTTAACTGGAAAGTCTTTCCAAGTGCAAAGACTGAAATCAAACATGAGTGATGTTCTATTCGAAACGCTAGGTAGCTGGCTGTTTTAGCCACACCTGTTGCTGCATCGACGGTAACAGCGCATCCTGTGTGGACACACGTGGGTAAGTTTGCAAGTTGCCTACTATCTATGTAGTTAATCAGCACGTTGCATGCATTGTGATCTGACGATCAGCAGCACCCAAAGCATTTTATCAATCCTTCGATAGACATGATTCATTGGACAGCATCGTCTGCACTATCATCCTAGACAGGAGTACATCACGCTTCAGACCGCGCTTTGGACTCGCGAACATACAGTCTTATGATGCCCAGGGCCCACTTTCTTTACAAAAACACAGGTGAATTTCGACGTCTGTGGTGTACTGGCTAGCTCTGATAACTGCCTTCACTTGTGTCCGGTTATTTTCGCACTCCTCGAATCTCAAGAAGCTGGCTTCGATCAAATTTGGCAGGCGACTAACTTACATCACTGGTACATTTCCTAACCACCTAAGGCTAAAAATCTTAAACACCGAATCATTTAGCTCACTGTGTACTTGTGAACACAAATCCGTATTCTGGCATGCCTGCTTCTTGTTATTTGGTGCAATCTGGTGGGTGAATATGAACATAAAAACATCAGTGATCGGTATATAGAGTCGGGGTACATCATCCTTTTTAATTGGTCATGTTCCCCAATGACAGAATGCTATCAGACGCCTTCAAATTTTTGAGTTCCACGGATGTCCGTTTGTCTCAGAAAGTTGCTTAGACTTACTGTGGGTTACTGCTGACTTGTAGATATGAACTTCTGTTTCTGTTTTGGCAACAAAACAAGGCACATTGTATGAAACTGTTAAAGAACGACTAACTTGACAAAAGTCTACGAAAGAGCGCTTCGGGGAATCTTCCTCGTAAACCTGTACGGTAGATGTGTAGGCAGTTTCAGGTTTCCGCGAATCGCCCCTCCGATGAGTAACTGTCAGTCTGACCGTCGTGCGAAGCAACACCTTGCAGTATTTTACCCTTTTCGACTGCGGACTCACGTAGTAGGGGCAAAGAATTGGTTGATAGCATCAAAGTAACTGACACTTACATTAAAGCCACTACTCGTTTTACATGACTGCTGAGCTACGGAAGATAATGAAGAGATCAGCAACAACAATATCTTAAGAAGGATTATCAATTCATGTCCAGCAGAAGTTTATGCTGCCTCTCATTCCGACCAAAGCCCAAGCGCGCAGTAAAAACGGCTGACTTTGCCGTACTTCATACGGTCACCTTCCGACACATTGGAGACTCCTTTGCATATTGGTTCACACTGCCAACATCTTCCTGCCTACCAGTGCCATGGTTTTTATTCCGTTACCATGAATCTTGTAGACTTGTTTTACGCAACGATTTGCTCTAACACTAAATGACAGTTGAAACATCAATGATTGACAACTTATTTATAAAAAATTTCTAGTAGCCTCATTGATATAGCGAGTACCTCCATGAAAACGTACCTTGTGCTGCTGTTACCGAAAAGAAAATGATGCAGACAACCCATAAAGCTCTGAGAAGGCCATCGATTCAGTAACCATTCACCAGCAACGTCCAGCATTTTGAACAAACCCGACCTTACATAGAAAAAAACGGTCGTCATTGCGAGGAAGTTTTACTAGGTGACTGTATACAGTCCATTCCTATAGTTAAACCTATTAAGCAAAATAAAAACACCGTCGGTGTTCAGCGGTATTGATTAGCGATGCCTTCACCAATATGGGACTGTGTGGCGCATCCGCGTATGGTTTCTGTAATGGCGCAAGCGAAACCCCTGGACATGTCATTTATAGGCGTAAAGAAGCAGCCCACTATTGGAATCACATGACTTGAGAAAACTGACCTAGATATCGGCTGTACAAATGAGATCGCGTACGTCTCCAGGAGTGAACGTGATACGAAACATGAGACCACCCTAAGTAAGTTGCAGTTTGAAGTAAGTAACTTCCGGCAGTTTGTCTGTGAAAATATTGTCGGTGTTTTACTTGAAAAGGTCAGGTTGCGTACAGGTTGGAGCAGAATTGGGTAATACTTTCAGTGCAAGAGGTGGCTTATAAACGATGGAACGATATTAAAATTAAGCTTAAAGTTAAAGTTAATAATAACAATAATGAATAGGAATGACTGCAAACATTTCAATGGTCACTAGGTCCCAGTGTGGATATACAGATAAGTGGAGAAGAAAACTACCTCAATAATAAAGACGATAAACAGTGGTTACTCGACAATTCTCAGGCAACACAGACAATGCTAGATGCTACCTCCACTGTCTACTAAATGCAGCGGAATTCAATTCGCAGCCTCAAATTGCAAGGCGCTGCTGCAACACCGCCATCAATACATAGATTTAATGGCAACTAATTAAGTTATGGAGGTTACTGGCAGGTTTTGTAAGCAGAATGACGAATCAGTAAAGCTGGAGATTTAGGGACTGGAATAGAAACTCGTAGCTCCGAGATCAGTGCAGTGATCCCCAGGTTAGGACATCCCCTGACGATAGGGAAGCATCTGTCTGAGGTTTAAGGGTCGCGAATACGATGAGAACTGTTTTGGCTTACGGCTGCTCAGAGCAGAAGACGTAGACCGTCTTCGGGTATTTGACCATCGACGTGTACGTTCGAACGTTCGCATCGGGCTGCATCGACGGGTGAGTACCGGAAATGTTAGGAGGCGGATATCTATTGGTGATTAACAAGTGAGTTCAGTCAGTCAAACTTTCAGTTTGTACGGAATTGGATGGTTGGGCTATGTGCTACAGATACCAACTGGTCGGCTGCAACACTGTGTACTCTTCGCCAACTACCCAGCCGACTTGCGCAATGTGTGATAGAGGCGGATGATGACCTGATGTACAGAAATGAGAACGTTCACCAAGAGATTGTCCATAGTGGGTAGGGTTCGTCTCTCGAACCGGAAACCCCGCTACTCACAGAGTCGATGGTTGGGGACGTCAGGTAATATGGTGGATAATCGAGCTCATTAGCGTGAGTGTGGTCGCTGTTTGGTGGAGTGATCTGTGAGGTGAGTGCACCTAGCCACGTGGGACGGTGGAAGTCGTAAGGAAACGGTGCGGTGCCCTGCTAATGACACCTTACTTCCACTTATATTTCTAGGCGCTTTGATTTTGAGTGTCCGGCTGAAGACATAGGTGTTTCGGCATTTATGTTCCTTTCTTTCCTTTCCTTTTTTTCACTGTTATTCTCGACTTGAGCTTCCTCTTTGTGTGGTGTTCCTACCGTAGTTAAGTATCGGCGAGAACTAATGAGTTCTTGATGTCCTCCGGTAACTATTGTGATGACTGTGGTGACGATACATGGCAAATTCTTTACTGACTGAAGAACAATGTTTGAACCGTTAAACAAGGGAACGATGCTGCATTGTGTCGAATGAGGCCAACTAATTGACCTTGACGAAACTCGTGCTTTTGTTACACTAAGCATTACTGAGTTACTTTTTAATGATCCAAGTCATGCAGCCATTTCATTGTCAGCCAAAATGAACACGGTAGGAGTAATTCAGATTCCGGATAACTTGACTCTGTTCCCAATAACGGTTAGCAGACAGAATGCAAATGTACGTTAAGTGAATAACTGTTATAGAGAAAATATCGCGAACTGACGAAATCATCAAGTGCTTCAAGGTCGCAGAACGTTTTGTGTCCAGTTTGTAGATCTGACGTAACAAATAACGCTTTTTTAGTGATCTACTGACGATTTGATAGCTGAAAATACAAAAAAGTAACTGTTCAACCTGGAATTGTTAGCCACGTTTGTATTCCTGAATAACCTCCAGGTGGTGCTCGTAACAGAGACAATATCTAGTCATGTTAAGTAAAATGACGGTTATCTTAGTTTGATTGTGTTATCATCAAACTGAGAGCATTTCAAGATACGGGATAGAGAATATCACTTTGCTGTCGTCTGCAACTTTGTATCTGTTTTTCAGCTAGTAGGCAGCGCAACATTATCACTACAACTCAGATATAGGGATTATTGATGAAGATTTTTTACCTTACCTTTTCATTCTTCAAGGCTAACAGGTATTTTCACTCTTTTCTGTCAGGCTAATGTGATAAATGAACTTCAGTAAGAGTCGTTACTGTGTTACCGCCGGAGAATATGATGACTCTTTCGTGTTGCATGCTAAAAGAATAATTATTCCGTTTTCTCGAATGTTTCATGCTGGTAACCAGTGTTTGCATTATATTTCTAACTGAACTGCTGAAATCTTTCTCTAAAGCCAGCGGTCCAAGGGTGAGTGGTCCTGAGTGTTCCATTCACACTACCACTGAAAACCACAGAGTAGATGGCTTCGTTCTTACTAAGCAGTTTTCACTAGCTAAAACAGAATACAGCGCCAATGAGGCGATGGCAGTGAAACCCTGAAATAATTTGTTACAACGATCAACCTGTAAAATCTACCACAAATTCCGTACTCGACTTGTATAACCATGTAATATCTGGTTCCCATATATCTTTTCTTATCTATATAGATGTGTTGTTCACAATAGATGACCTGTCAACAATGCATTTTATTGCGAAGTTGAATGAACCCCACAAATTTAAATAGTGAAGCAAAATATCAGTGATGTTTACTTATGATGGTGGGTACAACTTGACAAGTTCCGTTTACACTTTTTGGTTTTCACGCTCCTAGCTGAAGAGGTGCGCAGTTGTCACCTAGTCTGCCTTGAGAGACAAAGTCACAACAAGTATTGCTTTTTTCACCATAAACATCTGTGCAATGCTTGGGCAATCAGAAAGAACCTGTATTTTTTATTCAAAATCCATTTCAAGTTGTCCAATGAACCATTCAATAATCTCGCACATTCGCCCACATTCATCAAACGGTCAACAACCTCTGTAAGTTATTTAGGTGTACGATCCACCGATTAGTGTTCACCGTGAAGTTAGCTAAAAAGATCCCTCTCAGAATCATTTCCATTCCTCGGCACAGCTTCTTATCAGTAGGGCATACTTTGTTCACAGCACCGTTTACTTAACCAAACGTGACTGAAGAGTGTGTCCCGCGAACGTTCGGGGCAGTTGACCCCGATTATGTATTCTTGTTTCACTAATTTCGACTATGCGTATACATTTGAAGACGTCTGTCATCTGACCAAGCCAACTGATGAGATGATGAGCAAACAAAGATGGCAGGATATGATGAATACATTGTTATACCCTGTACAGCTGGTTATAACCAACGCTGGGATGGTTAGTTTGTTTGTCGCGTGACTTAGACACAGCTATGGTTGCTACGAAAATCCATTTCGGGCAGAGATACTATCATCATCTCGGTAACCCTTTCCTTATAGTTGACATCACTATGGGCACAGTGTTCCGAAATTTTTTTATTCATGTCTACCTTTTTTAAAATTTATTTTCGTAGTTGCATTGCAGTTAAGCAGTAGCGACAATCGTTGACACGTTACTGTCAACGAGCCTGCACAGGCACGAATAAATCAACCAGACGATTTGGGAAAATATTGCAGCTTTCTACTTCACGTTTATCGTACGAAGATTGTGGAGATGAAGGAAAACTGCTAAGTTCAACAGGGTGTCTTACCCGTAAATTTGTTATATCCGCACGTCCAGTCACTGCTGTTGAAAACCGGTGTGAGATTTATGTATTGATTGTTCACATTTTGTAACATGGGCCACGACATTTCTTTAGAGTCCCCATTTGTCACAATGAAGTAATTTAGCAGGTGAAATCCAGACACAATCTACACAACAAAAGAGATTTAAATTTTAGAATAAGTGAAAAATCTTGCGATAGGTGTTTGAAGAGTGCACTCTATCATTTTAGCGATAGTGGGCTGGTATGTTGATCTAACCATCCGGTCAAATAGGCCTGCTGTACACAACCAAGCAGTGATGGCTAACACTGCCTGAGTGAGAACGCGATGTAAACACATCGGTCGTGAAAGAACAGAAGGCAAATGACTGTCTTTGAAAACAATCCCTATCTCAGTGGTAATCAAATATGACGTCCCGGTAAACCATAGTTTCATCAGAGCAGAAAGAAGACATATATTGCGATATGTTAACATTTCATTTACTCTCATCAGTCGAACTTACCAACCGACGTTATGTGCACAGAAGTGGTTGAAACAACCGGTCGGGTTGCCATGGTCATGATTACATAATAATATCTGGTGTGCTTGTATGTGTGTCTAGTCCCTGTGTGTCGTTAAATATTTGTTGTATATAACTGACATGTTTTACGTTTGCGACTGATGAGAGTAAATGAAATGTTAACATATCGCAATATATGTCTTCTTTCTGCTCTGATGAAG
>QNGE01002154.1:70618-100338 GCA_008508345.1 Paragonimus westermani
GCCCATACTTAACTACGGTAGGAACACCACACAAAGAGGAAGCTCAAGTCGAGAATAACAGTGAAAAAAAGGAAAGGAAAGAAAGGAACATAAATGCCGAAACACCTATGTCTTCAGCCGGACACTCAAAATCAAAGCGCCTAGAAATATAAGTGGAAGTAAGGTGTCATTAGCAGGGCACCGCACCGTTTCCTTACGACTTCCACCGTCCCACGTGGCTAGGTGCACTCACCTCACAGATCACTCCACCAAACAGCGACCACACTCACGCTAATGAGCTCGATTATCCACCATATTACCTGACGTCCCCAACCATCGACTCTGTGAGTAGCGGGGTTTCCGGTTCGAGAGACGAACCCTACCCACTATGGACAATCTCTTGGTGAACGTTCTCATTTCTGTACATCAGGTCATCATCCGCCTCTATCACACATTGCGCAAGTCGGCTGGGTAGTTGGCGAAGAGTACACAGTGTTGCAGCCGACCAGTTGGTATCTGTAGCACATAGCCCAACCATCCAATTCCGTACAAACTGAAAGTTTGACTGACTGAACTCACTTGTTAATCACCAATAGATATCCGCCTCCTAACATTTCCGGTACTCACCCGTCGATGCAGCCCGATGCGAACGTTCGAACGTACACGTCGATGGTCAAATACCCGAAGACGGTCTACGTCTTCTGCTCTGAGCAGCCGTAAGCCAAAACAGTTCTCATCGTATTCGCGACCCTTAAACCTCAGACAGATGCTTCCCTATCGTCAGGGGATGTCCTAACCTGGGGATCACTGCACTGATCTCGGAGCTACGAGTTTCTATTCCAGTCCCTAAATCTCCAGCTTTACTGATTCGTCATTCTGCTTACAAAACCTGCCAGTAACCTCCATAACTTAATTAGTTGCCATTAAATCTATGTATTGATGGCGGTGTTGCAGCAGCGCCTTGCAATTTGAGGCTGCGAATTGAATTCCGCTGCATTTAGTAGACAGTGGAGGTAGCATCTAGCATTGTCTGTGTTGCCTGAGAATTGTCGAGTAACCACTGTTTATCGTCTTTATCAACTGGATCATTCAGTCTTTCATCGCTTCATAGAAGTAACCAGTCTTGCACAATCTGGGTCGTGTGTCTCGTGTAGGCCTTTCGCAGTTCACAGCTGAAGTCTGTTTTTGTTCTTTAGTGTCTAAATAAAGCGTGCACGCAATGCGTGCTGCATATAGTGTATCAAATTGTGTGATAGTTGCTGAGTTTTTAAAGGGTTCAATTAATTTAGTGGGTCGAACCTCTCATGAAGTAGGCGCACTGTTTTACATGATTACGTTCGTTAACCAGCTCCCTAAACGCCCAATCGTATAAATCTATGAGAATGCAAATAATTTCGCGTGTGCCCCGTCCTTTGTAGACCTCTTTTTCGCACAATCTGGAATATTCCCTTAGTCCTAGACTTCTATGCAAGTCCCTAGCCTTGAAAAACGCAGAGGCGACGAAGTATGGGGAAGTAGCCTTCTATTTGTGGCATAAACTACGAGTCTACAAAATAGAAAAATTGACTGCCAAAGCTTTGTTCTGATGAAAGCCTAAGAATAATTTGTTTTTATTGTTAAGCAGATGAAGATCAGTGAGGAAATAGCCAGCGCGAACATTTGTAGATGATACAATTTTTTCAGGAAGTGAATATTGTAAATTTTCCTAATGTAATCCTCATTGAAAGGTATTTCATGTATGTTATGACTAGATCACTATGAACGTCCGTTTCATGGCTCTCTCTGAAGTTAGCAAGGCCAGGGTGTCGACTGGTATGGTATGCATCGAGCGTTCTGGAGAAGGTGCACCGGCCGGTATTAATTTAGACAATAATAATGATAATGAGTTACCCTAGTTTTTTCAAACGTAAAGACAAAGATCTGCCAGTCATTAACAATATGTTTTTGCGCGTGTAAATATCGACTTTGTTCATGTCAGTACTTGCCGTTTTCTGCTACAAGTATGTATGCACGCACTCAGTTGTAACAATCGACTGTTAAATGCAAGTCAAACCTTAACTGAGTGCGTGATCCAAAACTGGCTGGGAATCAATAATCTTTGAGCCGTAGGTTTCAGTCAACAAGATAATTACCGTGTCGTGTATAAAGTAACCGTAGCGCGCTATCATTCCTCTTTGTAAGCAAACAATAGGTCTGAAGTTAGATTCTTCTATCATTCCAGAAGAAAACCCGAGATTGAAATCTCACTTTTTTTTTAAAATGCTCATTGATGATACACAGTCAAGTCTATACTTAGATTGGACCACATCCCTTGCGTGCTTTATATTTCGGTAATTTTGTGTTAAGTTGTATAGGCTGAGAGGGATATCATTGCTTCACTGGTTGACCGCAGAAGAGTGCCGCATAAAGTGGCAAGTTACTCATATGTTTCGATGGGGCAACTCAGGAAATTGCACTGTTACCTGTTGAAGAACTTACTGGTCGCGCTGAGGCAACTGACAGTTTATGTTTAAACAGTAGGTCTGAAGATAAGCAAATGCAGCGGTACATTCGCGCAGGCCGGTTGGATGAACGGATAATCTTCCGAGACCTGGTTAAGAGTTAACTTTGAAATTGTGCCACAATGTTACTTATTTTATACATCCAGCAACTTTTACGGTTAAATCTTGCACAGAGCCCACATGACACCGCTCTCTTAATGGAAATAAAAAGGCTTTTAAACGCGGATTTATATACGAACACTACCGTGACCACCAAGGTTAACAGTTCTTTGCACCAGGAAGACATGAGGAAAATCCATCTATTTGGAACATGTGACTTTCACCTATTTGGTAAACAAAAACACTTCTATTATGGCCAACGCATATTGTGTTTCAAACAGGCGGCTTGACAGTCATTTATTAGCAAGCTAAATGCCCCCCACTTGTATAACACTTGTCTCAGAAAATCACTAGCAAAATAAACGATGAAGAGCGACTGGTGAGTTTAGTCATATCGATAGCATGGTTCAAATGAAGCATCGTCTTAGCGAAGGGTTTATATCTGTAAGGCTTGGAGATGGCCGGCTGACCAATGTAGTTCGAAAATCTGAACAAAAAGTTTCAGACACACTTGGTCGCGTTATAGATGGATCTTTCAGTAGCCTCACCTGTGGACAATGCACAACTCACTGCCCCATCACATTGACAGACTGGTTAGAACCAGACAGGTGTGATACTGTGGCGCAGTTAATTGACTTGGCTATTCCACTTTTGAGCCAGGCTGGGTAACATTAGCATACCGGTTCAGATAAGCGTCTGGTAACCAGGCTGACATAACTGGTTCCAATCACGAGACGCGATTGCAGAGGAATACGTTTTATACTTTAAGCATGGATACAAATCCGGATCGGAAATAAAATGGTCGCTGAATTTTGGCGGAACAAAACGCTTTATTGACCACCTTCCAGAAAGTATCGTTTTTAATATGTACGTCGCTGTTTTGTGCAAGATTTGAGTGACCTCATTTCACTGTGGGATCGTTCTGTCTATGAGACTTTTCTGGTAGACATTTTGTGTGAATGCTGTTTGCCTAAATGCCAGTTCGTCAACACTGGTGTTATCCGTACTTTTTGGAGGTTTCGCTCGTCATAAAGTTAGCGTAAGTAGTAAGACCTGTTGAACTGAATGTACTGATTCTTTCAAGACTTCTTCGTGTGCCTTACCGGGCTGAATTAAGTCATTATTGCGGCGGCTTAGGTGCTCATCTAATAAGACATCTCGGTCAATCATTTTTGTCTCCAACGAAGCTTCAAAATTTGTTCGTGCGCAGTCGATGCTAGCTAACATCTCCCGCGGATTCATGCTATCATCGATCATCAAGTTGAACTTCAATCACATTTGATCGCAGCCTTCGCATTCAGATAGACTTTCCAGCCAGCCTCTTTCGAAAATAAGTACTAGACTCGAGTTTTGCTCTCATTAGAGCTCGTCGATAGCGCATAACCTTGCCACGGCCGGTCAGTTGTTCGTCTTTCAGAGACTGCATTAACTCACAAGTGGCATCAGATTATCAGTTTCTAGTTTCAAATAAATGTATCCGCAAAGGGATGGTATGAACGAGGGTTTCAATATTTAACCATTACCTTTTCAGGGATTTCCAAACTGACCTCAACGTTTGTGTTGCAAACACAGCCAGAAAAATTGCTCCAGATCTAGCGATAGCAGATGAGTTTATATATCGTTGCCGTGATATAAGCAAGGAGACAGTCCATAACTTGCTTCAACAGGGCACAGGTAATTTAGGACGAAAATATATGAAGAACAGTCTATTTTAATTGACGTCTTTGAGTAAATTTACTGGATCAAACGAATGACGTTAGTTGTGCTGAGACAGTTTCCTCCCGACGAGATTATTTGTTTTAGATAGCTATTTGGTGGCTGTTTACTGATAGGCAGTGGTGAGTCCCATCTGTCCAAAACTGGTCTGATTGGCACCCGAGTTTTACTAACACTTGGCAAAACACAGACTGGGAGTAAACACACAAGTAGGTCGGATTCTTCCAAATGTGAAGGAGCCATTAACCTCATTCTGTTTTAGATACCATAGGGTACCTGACATTGTCTCCACCATCTAGAGCGCTCTATCTGTTTCAAGTAGTCACTTTTCGAAGCTTCGGCTGCTCTTCTGTTATAATGTTCACTTTGTTAGCGTACTCTATCTTGATAAACGAAAAAATGCCAATATGTTTGTCAGGCTTAGAAAGAAATGTTCATATTTATTCTTGAGCTAGGCGACCAGTTGCTGGGGGTGGGTTTGACGATGGATGAGGCCTGATTATTGAGCTTATTGTAGTCAACAGGTCGCTTTTGACAACGGAGTCGATAACCTTACGTTGGTGTGAAACTGTTCTGCTCCACCTATATAGACGTCAATGCATCTAAAAGTGAACTGATAAATAATGTGAGGCAGACTGCTCGACCGAGTGTTCATCACCTCTTGGACAGTAAACCCCCAGTGCCAAACAGAACGCGCAGGTAGGCAGCTAGAAGAGTGTGTTTCAAAGCGAATGTCAGTTATTGACTCATGCTACTGGCCGAATGGGCATCCCTGAATGGGATTTACAAAAGTATATTCTTTATCCCTGCGCTGCAGTTTGCCAATTTTGGTGCCCTCCTTGTAATGTGGGTACTCACAAATTTTTTTGGACGACCACTATCCCCAGTGGTTTTCTAATAGGCCTTTGTTTCAGTAGTCGGTCTGCTGTACATACCTTTCTAGCTGTCTGAAATAGGGTTCTCGCTGAGCTCCGTTTGTAAGTGATAGGTGCGAAGCTGAAGAATATCACATACCGTCCACTGCATGCCAGCTTAAGACAAATGGATGTTCACAGCGTTCCGTCCTGACATCTACACCATTTTACATACCTCTTTTCCTTTTTAAGCACAAGCTTTTCAGCTACATGCTACAGCAATTCACTCTGGTGTCTCGGTTTTCCCACGTTAAAATCTTGGAATTGACGGCAAGAACATAACTGATTAAACCAGCCTAAAGAGACAGCCGATTTTAACTGGTGCACTTCGCACTGGCTACTTCAACCGAGGAAGTGGCACGGGTTATTAAACGGGTGCCAGCGGCCTGGTCTACTTAGAACGGGGTTAACGGTCACATTTGAACACAGATCATCCCACTCTGTCTCTGCAGATCCATCAAACCATAGGCCGTGTTGGTTCCTTTGGCCGGTAAGGAGCTGCGATTGGCTAGTTGTATCTGTGGATCTCACGTCCTATGCGAGTGAGCTTTGGGGTAATGGTAGACCACGAGCTGTACTGTAAGAGTGGACCAGTTTGTAAAGACATTTTCATTGTTTCTTCAGCGTATGACTGGTACCAAAACACGCGAACCTACCATCGAAACATTCGAAAGGAGCGACGATTTTGGCATATGGTTGCTCTTCTGAACAAAGTCAATCGTACTACCGCCTAAAAGTGGCTTCATTTGGGTTGTCTCAAATTCGAAGCTCAGCCTCGTAAGTAACAGAGAAGCAAGATTCTAATGAAATCGGCAATCGATGGGTTGGTGTAGTGGATTTCCGTAGATCACCGCCATTTTTGAGATTGCGAAAAATTTATCGACCACAACGATCAGCCGAGACTTAAATGGCCGGTGCATCATTGTTAAGAGACTGTGTCAGCTACCCGTTGACATGATCTCAAATCAGAGCCTGGAACTGCGACGACTATTTACTCATCAACTTATGCAGTGCTATGCTAATTCAAAGACTATTTACTGGATTGATGAGACCAACTTCAGCTTGTTCTGCATGAGGCTAACGGGACGTTCACTAAAAGAAACTAATGCAGGTGTCTTTGCGACAAACATCCGAGGCCTTAGCCCTAAGTTGGTTGGGACTATGACATCATGCTCTATAAAAGAGCATACGGCGAGGAGATGAGCATACAGCTGTCACTTTAGGTTGGTCTATTCAGCCGTGTTCTTGCCGTCGTGTCCAAGATTTTAACATAGAAATTCTGAGTCGTCAAAGTGAATCGCTTTAATATGTAACTGAAAATCTTGCCCCTAAAAAGAAAGGAGGCATCCAAAAGTGTCTACCATAGGACTGCTGGAGAACGGGAAAAAGTCGTTGGCCTCCAGTTCATACGATACAATGAGGTTTGGTTGAATTCAATATATATATATATATACAAATGAAGTGAAGAAAACATTCGTCAAGAAGAATGAAACATCCCCCAACGTACAGGTTGTGGAACAAGAACTAAGAAAATCTTTCGTGTAACTGACTTTTAAGCTTGCTAAAAAATGCATCCGGTAGTAGAGGACCTAATAGGCTACCAGTGGTTACACTTTCACTTCGTCTAAAGTTCAAGTTCTAGAACACCGTCGGAATGTTCTTTACACGAGCATATATGTGATTCCAAAGAAGATCTCATGGAATGCATAAATTCGAATACTGACTGGAAATAAAACCGGCATTGCGATCGTGAATATCAGCGTCGACTGAATAAACTATCTGTGGACTTACCAGAAAGTTCTACAAGGTTTCTACTAACTCCATGGACCTCCAAACACATTGGGGGAATAACACTTCACGAATCGGTCTCAGGAAGTCCACTAACAAGCACGTAAAGTTTCGCTGTTCCTAACTGGTCGTGGATAAGATCGGCTGTAATAAAACACCTAATTCTTGGCTTTTTGGTGAAGCGCTGATTCCCATAGATTGCCTGCCTGATGTATTCAGTTTCTTATTAAATTTTAAAGAAACCCACGCTGCATAATTATTTGTGTTCCTCAGTATTCTTTTTCATTAAGAATTTGGTTGCCAGGGCTGGTATAAAGTGGGAACCTATGTACAACAGAGAATATCTCATTCCTCCTGGTCTTCTTTTTAAATTTAAACTAGATCAGAACCATTGTCTGGTCCGAGGATGACTAGGCTAGACGCCTTGATAAAGAATTTGTTGGTTTTACGCTGGCGATTGATGAGCTGGAATTTGATGGTTAGTTTGTACTGCACCAAACACAACGTTGTTTCAGAATTAACAAACAAGTTACGTGCTGAAATTAGAAAAGCTGATTGCCCATTGTTGCGTATAGAGTAGGGATTGTAAATGACGCCGAGAGATGGGAGGCTTTTGAATCCAACTTACACACTTTAGTTATTAGTTAGTGTTTGGGTTAACGTAACAAGATTTTAGAACCACTCCCTCATAAGATCATTAGTTTTGCCACATTTTTACTCGTAAAGTGAGTTGTCTTCTATTTCAACCCATAATAGAGCGCACAGAGCCTACGATTGCATTGACTTCAGTTAAGGTGAGCAAATTATCATGCACAGCTTTTGGTGCATTTAGCTATAAAACAGTGTTTGAAATCCATATCATGATTCGAAAAAGCCCATTCTGTAGAAGTTAAACAAAAACTCATTATACACCATAACAAAAATTGCTCAACGCATCTGTTGAAGTGAACTTTCGTATGTAATTGCAACACTGAAAAAGGTTAGAGAGCGAATTAGCACAGTTACGGAAAATATACTCATATTTGATCGGACGTGGAAGTTTAAGGAAGTAGCACAGCATGTAGCAGGATCTTCAGTTACTTGGGCAACAGTCAGATGACAAACATATTGAATCTCAACGCACTCATTCACTGGATTTCATGTAGTAACTGATTATAATGCGTTTCAAATGCGTAGGTTTCAATCGCACTTAGAATATTAACCATCGTTGGCTGATCTGAGCTCGCGCTTCCTAAAACGAAGTATTAGGTAGCAAATCGATGAAACTACAAAGCCGAAACGAACGCAACCATTAGTAACTTGGAAACAGTAGTGTAGACGTTCTGTCACGACTGGGGTTCACGCGACCGACAGGGCCTTAAGCTTAAAACATTGGGAGAAACGAGCAAAGTTACTTGAGAGTTTTCAACGATAGGCCGAATCCTCTGTGACCTATTTACAGTCGAGTGCAGCGGTGAGGAAAAAGCCGCAAAAAAACTGAAATTGAAGCTTTGGTTCAGCTTCACTAACATACCGGCTGTTCCTATGGGAGACATCAGCATCCTGTTATTGTCAATTTTAGTTTAGAGGAGTGTATTTTCAGCGAACTGTTTCACTTACATCACTTCCTCTTGCATCATGAGGAAGTTCACTCCACAAATTCTCTTTCAAAATGCTCAAGACTCAATGCTGGTTGTTGGCGTATCAGTGATACGGATGATGACCAAGATAAGCTGTACATCCTGGGTGTGGGATTATGTTTTGATCATAATTGTGTTGATGACTCCCAAATGCTGTTAATGCGGTTGTATAACCGTGTGCTGAAACCGATGCGTCTATGCTAACTTTGATATTTCCGTGAATGATGTTGGACCAGAAATTCACAGTGTTTGCGATTGTTAATGCCTGCCGAAAGTGCAGTCCGCTCACCCATCTGAAAATCTCATCAACCAACTAAAAATACCTTCTTCTCCAAAGCAAAATGCGCGGCACACTTTGTAGCAAAATTAATGCTACTCAGGAGTCACTTCTGAACAGCATATGGGGTTAAAAAACATATCTACCAAGAAATAAAAGTCCATTGGCACACCAATATGACTTACCAAGGATGCGGCAGTCAATATTGTGAGACAGCTGAGTATCGTGCTTGTTCCAGTTTGCATATGGAATTAGCGGTGGTCATGCAGTGCGTTACAATGGAGGTTTGTACGAATATTCACTGTTGTACACGTTATTCTGAACGAAAATCAGCATAAGACGTAGAAAAGACAATCTAGGTAACGAAAACTTACGCCAGTCAAAACTCATTCAATTTTAAGTGACGTACACATTAATGATGACATCTCAAACAAAGCAGCAACAACAACGGCGACAAAAACAAAATCTTGGCGTTCATGGCAAGTTTTAACATCTCTGACCACTGGATCGAAATAATAACGGAGACTATGAGGAACAAAGTTCATAGGGGATGCGCCCTAAAGATCAGATATGGCAGTTCATACAGAAGTACAATGATCAACACGCCTGCCACACAGGTGCATGCATCCAAATTCGAATCTCTGTCGGGGTAACAGTATATACAACTGGCAAGCCTGAGATATTTTTAATAGCCTAACGGTTGTCAACAAGTCCAGCAAATTCTTTGATTTCAAAGTGGGTTGAGTGTGTGATAATCGACTAAAATTAACAGGTTGATTACTTTCTGTCCTGGAGAAGTGATTCAAGCTCCAAAGTGGTTACTAATGCATGGTATACCGTCAGTGATAAAGTGGTAGAAGCGAATGCTGTTTTGAGGACGTGGACAAAAGTCCAACTTTTGACTGTGGCAAGGTGACGCATTATAAACAAATTCTAACGTAATCCAAACTAGTTTCTAATTGTGCTTTTCGATAGGACTAAATGTGCCTGAATGTAAAATATACGTTGAATTGTATGCGAGGTTTAATTTATTTCTGTCGAAATCTTTGGTAAATCAGAAAAACTAACAGCTCGCTTGAGTAGACCTAATAACAGCAGTGTTGTACATTATTCACCAGCCCCACGCTCACCTGAAGAATACAGAGTCAGCGTAAGTGATACAAATAAGGATTATATCATATGCTTATTGGTGTGAGTGCACGGTGATGGTCTTGTTTGTAGAAAACCCTTAAAAAAGTAGTTTTCTCATTTACTGCAGAAGCCTTTTGGCCGTCTGTGACTGAATACGGCAGGCTGCCTTATAAAAGTTATCCAACATCGCTGTACCTTTTATCTTCACAAATCCTGAGTTGAAGATAACTAAATAGAAAACAAACATTGTGCCGCAGTAGGAAGTTGGTAAGGCTCAACTGTCAAAAAGTAAGAAAAACTACAATGACAAAAATCTGCGCTGCTCTTCATTGTTTGGGAAGTTGAACTGGGTGATTCAGAGTTGAGTCCTGTGAGCACACACTCAGTAAAACGCGTATTGATATTAATGTCAAACACGTGTAATTCTTCAAATATTACGAATGTTAGATCAACTCAAAGGAACATTACGCTTACAGGCTTAGTTTTGTAGCAGCCATCGAAGCAGAACCTCCCTAAAGAATGCACGAATGGGAGTAAACATACCCCAACCCACCTGTTATTAGCTCTTTACCTGTGGGCACTATCCTTGTGAAGTCGGCAAAACTGTACCAGCTTCAGTAATTCAAAATCTGATGGCAGATTTTATTTGAGACTCGGTCTTAAGAAGCGACATACATACAACTACATCAGCACCGTTCACTGTGATTATAACACGTCTATATAAATCTTTGTTTTATGAGTGCAAATGTCTTTTCTGAGTAATATCTTTGGTTTCACATTGAGCTAAATCTTTTCAGAACTCATTTCTTTACTTCCGTCGCTAATCATGCTAGTTCTGTTCGATGTCTACTGGGATAGGGGATATGAAACAACTGTGCTCGCAATCGCTACTGAAATCATTCAACCACTTCGTGCGTCCTAGGTGGGCGTGAAGTGCACCAATTAAAGCCAAACGCTTGAAAAGATGAATCCTCGATAAACGAAGGAGAACTGCTAGAAACCCTGGTTGCCCTCAAAAAGGATAAAAATCCCTGAAAATGATTTCATCATCATAATTTATCTGCAAAAATGTGGCCACATAAATACCTCCACAGGATGCTTATTAAATATAAGAACCCCCCACCGTATATATGTTTTGTTTCGCTAAACTGCTACGCACGACGTATCTTACTTCATCATATTCGAGTGTAATCGATTGCCTCTTGTGAGGCTTCCCCGCTCGCTACCATTTGATTTCCTCATTTAAAAATGTCCGACCATCAGCATTTTGAACAAGACATGAGTTCATATTAACAAATGTCTACTACTTATTTTCCGTGCTATGAAGAATTTCCAGGTCAGCATTTCCTCTGCTAAGCGGGAGTATGCTGAATGTCATTCACCTAGTTTGTTGGAGGGTGTTTGTCAATGTTTCTTTCGTATAGCCAACAGCTTCAGATGTTTCCGAGGGACAGCAGAAGGTCGGTTTGGCATGTTGCAGAAACCCTTGATGCTGAAGACTCCGAGTATTGGTTTCCAGAAAATCTTGTTGACCAGCTTTGGGTTCGGGTTTTTTCAGCCGGCTGTGGTAAATTATGAAAGGACGACTCCTTTAACTACCTTCGAAAGCAATGAGCACTGTTGGAAACTCTGCGGGACATCGTTGGTATCTGACCTATTTGCATGTGAATACGCACATTTTGGTGTGACTGGTCGCATTGCGCAAGCATTAGCACGTCACCGGATGCGGAAAGTCGTCATCATTCCAATACACCTGAATACTGATGACTTCTTACTGACTAAATCGGAGAAGTACACTTTATGGCTCATCTTATGTCGCTGTGCAAGCCATTCGTGTCTTAGCCTTTCATTGCTAGCATCTACCATGGGAATGGTGGACCAGGGGAAGTTAAATTTTACCTCCTTACATTGTTAAGAAATTGTATGGTGTTATCAGCCGGTATACTGTTTGCGAGGGTCAAAGTTAGCGTTTTGCTTGAGGCTATCATCTGTGACACACCAACTAGTAGGTTTGTTAGACAGATACCTAGTCAGGGTGCTTATTATGGCTGTGACAGATGTGACCAAAAAGAACCGCGCTTTAATTGCAAGGTAGTGTTTACTCTAACTGGTGCTTCCGCAAGAACCAATGCTCAATTTTTGCCGCACATCTAGCGACTGCCTCTTTTTTTGTCCCCCTTCTTACTGGTAAGATATTCTGCTTCTCACCGGATCAAACGCACTCTGCATGCTTACTAGAGGTTCATCAGTTGATAAGCAGATAGACCTTGGGGCCCATATCACTGATAGCTAGCATCGATTCTCAAACGACCAACCGAACCAACGCCAAGATGCTGTAGTGTCAAACGATCCAAATATTCTATTTTCGCCTCAAACGCCATAGAATACTTCTTTTAAACAGTGGGAGGCAACTGAATATAGTCAGAACGTGTTGTAACTAAGCTCTGTTGTTTTGGGAGTTATTCTGGGCGGTGCAAAGTTTAAAAGAACATTTCGCATGTTCCCATAGCTATTTACATTTTTGTCATCCATCCTTCCATCATTCTTACCATTGTATCTCTAAGCAACTGATCAGTGTGTTAATGTACGTTTGTTCACGGTTGTACGGTCAAAGCAAAGTGGTGCATAACGTACTTTCCGCAGTTCATCTTGCTGACGATGTTTTAAAGCAAGGTAATCTCGAACAGTTTCCAGTTTTCATGTACAAACTAAAAATTCCATATGTGATCTTGGGATTAATCAGGGGTTTGTTTAGGGATGTGTTAGGGATTTGGGACAAAATCCCTAACGCAAACCTAACAAGTGTAACGAACTGAAAACTAGTTTATACGTATAACGAAAAATTCCTGGAGTTTAATGCAGTTCCTTTGTGTTAGTTACTTCATGTAGTCTATTAATACGGAGTATACCGGCTCACAGGCGGACAGACACATTCTCAGCAACCAAAACACTGTTGATCGAGAGAATCCATCCCTAAACTTTCACGAAATTAGCCCTAATTCACCCTTAAACTGAATCCCTGAGTGGTGCTAGCAGGGACCTGAAACACTTAGTGTTTTAGGTATTGCATAAATAATGAGTATGCTTGTAGCGACTATAATGAATGATAGTTTGATAGTCGCATTCATTTGTACATTTTCTATGATTTTGGCTTCGTACCTACTTATGTTTTAGTCAAGCTACCCATTTTGTAACATCCGGCACGGGGCTAAAATGACAACTCGCTCCGTGCCTCGCTAGCTTGACGTGTCTCTCTGTACTCTCTATTTTCCAGGGTCGGTAATAATACACGGAGTCCACGCGCTGAAACTTAGCTTTTCATTATCGATCGATTGTTGATAGTGATAACTGACAGGGTTTTATTTTGTTGGATCAGTTCCAACATGCTGGCTCCCAGGCGGATATATCCGCTACTAAAACACCGTTGGTCAAAAACTTCCAACCTCAAACTTTGTCGAAAACATCCTTAATTCACTCCACAATTGAATCTCTGATTGATGCTAGGATGGGAGTAATGGTCCCCTCTTGGATCCAAATTTGGACATTAATGTCGGTATGCCAATGACAATCCTGGCAGTTCAAACTACCAGGCAATGTTTTGTTCACAAACTCTGCACCCAATAATGTTGTGAGCATCAACGAATACCCTTACCATATTAAAAACAATTTGCTCCAATACTCCAGGTTGTACATTTTAAAATACCCTGTTTCTAAACCTGCAATACCTCCATCTACTCAAAGTTTGCTGTCGCAGCATTCTTCGTGTTCATAGGGATAACCGGGTTTAACGCTGGGTGAAATATAAAATCGATTGCGTTATCAAGACAGCTGTCTTGATAACGCAACCTACTACTACTACTAGTAGTAGACAGTAGGATACAGCGTTGTTAGTCAGGGATCCCTGACAGTTCGAACTGTCAACTTCAACGCGATAAGTGGTAATTTGCTATTAACTACCCTTATAAATACACGTGGTTCAGGAATGATCACGATGAACGCACAGGCCGCTCAAAACGCTACCGGCGAGCGATAACAAATATAATATTTAAAAATTTATCACTTACAGGAAACAACTTTTCAAGGAGAAAAACAAACACCACTGAGAAAACGTTTTCTGTTATTCAGTGATCTATTCGTGGGTTTGAATGTGTTAGTGAAGGCCACCGAGACAGTGCAGAGTCGATTCAAGTGTCACAAAGGGTTTAGTTTTCTGAGTGGCAATCGCGAAATTCTCGTGACACCTAAAGTGACCACGATCGACATTATCCGCAGATAGTAAAATCTGCCGTCAAACGATGAGAAAACAAGTTATTCTTGAATATAGGGCGGTATTTCGGTAGCGTTACATGATGATTGGGAAATAGCTGATTCATGTGATAGAAATGATCACGAGTCTCGAAATGTTTGTTTTATCCGGTCGTTGTTTGTTGTATCCTTCATTTGGCGTCGAGATCGAACACATCGACAGTTGGTGCTGTGGCTGTGTAAATGCGTCTTTCTTCGAAGCAGTTTTCCATTTTCAAATAATAGATAACCGTCTAATGTTGATAATTGATACATTATTATGTATGTGTTCATATTCTGTCCGCCTATTATATAGAAAGTCGATTTCGTCCCACATCCCATTTCAAGTTATGGATTACTTGCATGACTTCAGAAGGCAATCACTTTTGAAGCTTCAACGATTTTAAAAGTTGCCTGGAGAAATACATGGAGGATTATGCGTGCTTGATTCAAATAGGCAGTAGGTGCCTGAATTATGATGATGTGCATGTTATCACTAAGCTTAGTGTGAGATGTCGCACTGGTGTATAAAATACAGTCGAAGTAAGAGCGAAAGCCGTGGATTACGACATGTTCATTGAGTTGAGTTCACATGCTCCCCATGGCACATTTCTCGTGTTACATGTTGACAACCACGCTATAACGTCGTTAGGAGGAATTCCGGATTGGTTGTTAGCTCTTTTACATTCAGACACAACAACGGCACAACTGTTTCCCTGTACAATGTGCATCCAACAAATCGTCGGATCACCTCATTTGAAGTGAGCGAGTAAAACACTCCAGTCGCTGTTTTATGACATTACTTTACAGATGTTTATTTTAAGTATAAAACGACTATGGATATTCATAACATCCTTCATCAGTTGAAACCTCTGAAAATAAGAAAGCGGGTTTGTGTGCACTGACGTTTCACAAAATCCTCCTTGTTTCTAGAAAGCTTATCTATTTGAATAAAAACTAAACAACATACCAAAGCAAGGGAGAGCCCAGCGAGCAACGAACAGATTGTCAAGAGCAGGCCAACATACATTATCATATATTTGGTCGAACACTTTACACTAGCACAGGAACCAACGTCATCTGGCATTTGTCAGGTTCTTCTCCAAGGATGATTACCATAGTGGTTGGTCCTTATCTCAGTGAGAGTTGTTTGCGTGCGTTCATCAGTCACGTGAAGTGAACTGAGCGTCAGCTTTTGTCCTCATCTCAGGCACCAAGTAACTGTGGCAGTAACGGTTATTTGCAAAGGATGTGCATGCAAATAAAACTAAGTACTTTCTAATGAGAACAGAACTACTTGCTGGCAATCCGCTGTCCGTTTAACTGAACTGGCCACCACACAAGTGAAGAACAGTGCTAGAGGGCAGGTTCTGGCGTCGCATAAATAATTGCACACGCGGCGTGAGGTGGCAAATGTTGGGTGTCCGTAGGTCAGCAGATACGCGGCGCTGGAAAGTTTCACCGTGCACTTAGTTCATCAACCAAAAGCCCACGTAAAAGAAGACAAACACGGTGTGCGGAAACTCCCGCTTATTCTAGTTGGCGACAGAAATTGAAAAATGGTGGTGATGCTCCCAAACGAATGTAGATATGAAGTTAAAACTGTTGACACAAGCCGTACAAAAATAAACTGCAGAACAACTGTGAACTTTAGACACTATTCCACTTGTGACCAGGCTTGGGAAGTGTATCACAGGTGCTGTTATAAGTAGGCCTTATGTAAAGGGTAATGTGACATCAGGTTCCTCTAAAAGCGCCGTCTTCGTCGGGAAACCTTTTCAGGTGCCACATACGCTGGGTGGATGTTCGGAGGTTCAAGTTCACTTGGTCCTCCAGACCCCCGTTGTCTTAACCCACCCCACGCGTATGGCCGTGGTATATCTTCGCTGGTGGTTCTCTGCGCTTTCTAGTTTAGCTTCAAGCTGTTGTTCACACCCGGCAATGTTGAGCAACAGTTCCCGAAATGAAATTCATTAGCATATTTCATCGGAGTCTTTGCACTGTGGTCCACTTAGGGCACCCTGTCATCCTCATATTGTCCCACAAACATGCGACGTGTGCAATTTGATTTTCTCACTAGATCATTCAACTAGGTCAAGGAAAGTTGGAATCCCACAGCGACGTTCAGATTTTCCGGTGTTGACGGCTACCCGTTTGGAACTTCCTTCCTCCACATGCTCGCAGAAGCGTCAATAGCTGACATATTTGTCGATCTGTGCTATGATATTAAGAGATATCTTTAGACCCAAGTTTTAATAGAAACGATCACTAAATCAAACGTTTTCCTAGGATTCGGGTTGCTAACTTCTACCCGCTCATCCCTGCCTGATGTCTTAGTGTCCGGCAAATTGGAGAAGTGATAACGCTGTTCGCAGCTTTGATCGATGATTCCGATATTCACGGGATTGACAACTTTGGCATTCAGTTTGCAAATGTTTCACCAAAAAAATGATATTGTCAACATGCGAGTGTTTGAATGCGCAGTTCTCAGTGTGGGGGTCGATGGATTTCGATCGATGCCTGCTCTTTGGTGCCAGAGCGAGTTAACTCTTCTGTCCGGATGCTGACTGGTAACTTCTTATTAGCTCCAAAGCCTTACATGAACTATTAACAATTAGTTTCTGTTACAGTTGGGTTTCAGCCTGCTGTCTGGCTGGTTACCTTTCCCGTCTATTCAGCTTTCGATTTGGAGACCGATTGGCAGCATTCTGTTGCCGTTGAACTGCTACTCCCATCCGACTTGTTGATCTTCGCTGTTCTAGTAAGTAGATTACTTCTTCGGTTTTGAAATTCGAATTGATTGATGTATGGCTGTCCCACTTTGATCGCTGGTCTGATCAGTTTAATTCGTTCCCATGAAGTTTGGTGGCAGTTCGGCCTGACGATGCTCACTCTTCCTCAAGTCTGTCGTTAGCGTTCGCTCATAAACTTTGCCATGTTCAGCTGGTCCGTTTACTGGGTCGACTGACAAGCACCAAGCTTCGAAGAAATTTTTGCATGGTTTGCGATTACTTTAATAACGGATTTCTTTAGCACACAAGTTGAGGATGTACCCAGTTCGATTCTCTTAGGCGTGTTGTTCCCAGCCATTACATCAGATACTGTATATCATGTTTTTTTCTGAGTTTGAGTTATTTCTTCGTAGTGTATGCCATTTTTTGTACTGCCTTCGGGTATTGCCGTGTGGCTGCAGAAATCTCGCGGTCAGTTCTAATGCGGTTATGCCTCGTGTCAGTGCAGTTCGTCCAGTTGATGGCTGGGCAAAGAATAATTCCATTTCCTTCTGAGTCAAACTACGTGGAAAGAAACTTCGCGGATATCACCTGTTAAAAACTACTCGGCACAAGTTATTTTATTCCCCTCTTCGAAAATGCGTGGTACTTCGGTGCACTTCACTTCTTCAATCTCATCAGAAGACTTTGTCTCGTGAAGTGATTGTTCTTCCTGATACTCCCCGGAATACAGATGTGGGAAGCATCCTTTCCATAACCGCCCATGTGACACTGAGTCACTAATGAGAGTTTACGAGTTTCATGTAGCCTCCCCTCCTAACTGTGTTGGATAAATACCTGTAGGAACACGTGACAGGACTTCGTTCAAAAGGTCTTAATATAGCTGGATTACTGCCATCCACCCCCGCATCCTTGATTATCTCCGAACTTAGGTGTTGATTTAGCAGTTTGTCTGCCTTGATCGATAGCCCCAATGTTTCAGGCAGATCAAAGCTACCATCATCTACTACGTAAACTTTTTCACAAAGAGGGGAAGGGCTCTCGTCTTCTTCTCAGCCGTTGTGATACGCATTCTTTGTTTATCCTTGATACAGTCACCCGTTAGAATGCCTCATAACGAAAGTAACTGAAATAAGCCCTCGGTCCCGGCTGAACAGCGCTTTGCCGGATTTTTGCTGAACGTCAGCCTGCGTTTCTTCCGGGTTCAGCTGGCCTTGTTTCAAGCCCACCAATATTCAAATGTTTCACATCCGCCTGTTAGCTCCAACCATCTCGATGCATTATACTTGATTCCTGTATTGCGCCTTTGTCTCACGGCAGTGTCTAACCGTCTGATCTGATAGGGCATAACAAACTCACCTATCACGGTTTTGAAGTTCACTGTGATACTCTCCAGGCTTATTCTCTCACTCAAAATAACCCGGAGTACATCGGTCCTCCATGATATTGAACCCGGTTTTCCAACAAGCTTCTCCGCACTCACGTCTTTGTATATTCGACGCCATCTATTAAAAGCCGCGAAACCCTTGATCTTTAGGGTCGCCATCAACTCCGAAAGTCATTTTTACAAAATGGGGTTTTTACCCCCAATTTTATCCACATCGTTTCGGCTGCTGGTAAATACAAAATCCTGTATAAAGCGAGTTTGACAAGACCTACAACTCATAAGTTAGCTTATACGCTGCTGAAGAAGTTTGTCACTCGCTGCACACATCTCCAGGCACCGGATTCACCCGAGAGGAGGGTCACGTCAACTTGGTTTGTTTGATCCGAAGGAGTGTAATTCATTGTTCATTCTGTCACAGATATCGAGGGAACAATGCGTACGCCGGCCAGAAGCGCGACGAATCTCTTCGCTTCGAGCAAACAAACGGAGTCCACCACATTCGAGGGTGCCCTTCCGTTTGTGCTGCTAAGCTGTCAGAAAAGACAGACTGCTTCCAAAATTGATATTTTGCCTATCCATTTAGTACTGGCAACATCTCGGTGAACGTAGAATTGACGATTAACTCACCATCTTTCTTAGATTACCATGATAACCATTATGCCTACCCCCCATTAATGGCCAGTTTGCTCCGGTTGTTTCCCACACCACATGCATTCATATAGAGCACACGTATCTCGCCCGTCTGAGCACTGCTAGCGATACGGTAACACCACGTAAGCCGCCTTGGAGTTAATGCGAAATTCACTCATACGAAAATTAAATGCAACCTTGTCTTGTGTCCTGCTGCAGACAGAGATCTATCCGAGTGAAAATACCGGCCGCCATCCACAACTTTCCTCCGGATTCGACAGGACACTGCGTCCAAGTTACCTTCGGAAGGTTCCAGTTTTTTATTGCTTGATTTTAATAACATCTCTAACACGCCCACATCACCCTCTGCACCATACCTTACCAGCAGCACTCCAAGACATGATTAAACGAGCTAAACAATTAGGGCAAGAAAGACAAGCAGACTGACCGTAACTGCCCAGCGTTATTAGCATATTATAATACGAAATTTGTTCGTCAGTAATGTAAAAGAGATGGGAGTCCCACTTTTGGCTAATCCGAGGTATAGAGTCGTACCAAGAAAGAAGGAAAAAAGAAATCTGAATTAGGCAGGGAAGGAAAATCGGAAGCCAAAAGATATAAACGTTCTTGGGTAAAAAGGAAGGTAGGATATGAGCAGAGATTTCCGCCCTGGGTTAGGTTCGTGCACACTATATTTTGGAACGTGAACTTTGCTTATCCCGGACGTCTAGTCGCTGATCGAGCGACGCTTAGTCTTCTCGCAACGTCTATCGATATGCTGGATCCACGACAGTCGCGTCCGTAAGTAACGAGCGTCTAAATTCTGAGCCCGTCGAGCAACCGAATAGGATCCAAAAAGGAAGACTGTCGCATTGGCGATTTTCTTATTTATAAGGTGCTAATGTTTAAAAAATACGATAAATCAAATAGTAGAAGGCAACAACAAACCTCGATATTGAATCCACCAAATAAACAAGTTCCGAGATTGACGATTCGCGTGAGTATGACCAAATGCAACAGTCATGTAATGGCGAAGTGTTCAGGCGAAAATGAAACCATGGTATATATAAACAAAGGTTCGGCAAGGGAAAGTAAGGAAGAACAACTACGCGGAAACAAGTTTCTACAAGCAAACGGTATCAAGATTCAACAATGCATCAAGATCAACACTCAAGAGAGAAATGGTTTGCTACGCGCCTAATTTGAGTGGTAGTGTCAGACAGCAAGAAAGGTTTGTAATCGGTATAAAGAATTTCAACGTAAGGAGATGAACCAATGAGTAGCAGTGACTGCGCATAACCAAGCGTGCTTCTCACATAGGCGTTGGGAAATATATTATTATTATTGTTATTAAATAAGGCAGGGAGCGTAGTCATCAACGTTCAGTTAACTTATAACAATTGTCAAACACTCACGCAAGCAGCTACCTTGACAGTCTCTCCTCATCAATACAGTTCTGGTTCTTCAAAAATGTCTGATGTTACTTAGCTTAAAACATACTAATTCCATGGGTTTGGTGCTCTGTATTCTACGACACCCTTTCTCAGTTCCACGTGAAAGTGGCACTCAACACTCCGTTTGCCTTTTTCAAGCCTGTCCTTCCCCAACCGCAATAAACATCACATTAGAATTCCTGAGGTTCTGACTACCGGCTTTCCGGCCTTCGTTGTCTCTTCTGATTCTCATCTGCTCTCAAAAAGAACAGTCCAAATCTCCTTAGATTATCTTCATACGACATACCCGTAAGCCCATGAACCCAGTGTGCTACCAGCCTTAAGCACTTTAACAGCAATTCCGCCTCGTAGTTGACCCATGACGATCATGTTAATGCGCAGCACTCTGGATGAGGTTGCAGAGACGTCCCATTAAGATTCACATTCCGTGGGTGCAACTGACCTCCGGAACATGGATACTACACCTTTGACCTGTTTGCCGTGGGTCGGCATTAGACCAACAGAGTGAGAAAGTACGCGATGGTTAAGCCCAAACCTTTTGCCTGGTTGACCCTTTTTAATGGTGCCTCCCGCAGCGCTAAGTTAGCAGATGCCTCCACTCCCACCCTGTGCAGATTCTGGCGCTTCTGTGTGTACAATCAATGGTCCATGTGGTACGACCGCTGGTAAACTCTGCTTATGCTCGGCTGAAGTTGAATGCCTTCTCCTAGTATGTCCACTAACTTCTCACCACATGAAACAGGAAGCATTTCAAGCTCATCCCGATTAATGTCACCAACATTCCTGAGAAATAAAGAACACGAAACAGCTGCACTGTTAGCGGGACGTCCTCAATGTTTTACATCTCATTTTGCTAAGCATGCGTGATTAGTGAATCGGAATGTGTTACACATGGTTATCTGATTTGACAAAAAGCAAATCCAACCAATTTCGATGGAAGTCCTCCCACGCGGCAGTAGTCCTTTCTAAAATGTCACCCGTTAATCCTCAGCTGAGGTATTAATTTGTTAAATCGTAGTACATCCTTATTGACAAGCAGCGTCCAATAGGTTCGAAGTTTCATAATTAGTTCTCGGTAACTTTCAGTGTTTTGTTAGCACCGTTTATAATGAGTTCTAAATCACCAACTTCACATGTATTATATCGAAAATTATTGTCATTCATCCTTTCTGCACAAAATCATGAGTTTGGCCTGACTGTTTCTTACTCACCGTATTTCCTAAATATTGTTATTTCTTAAATGCCTCAACCAAGAATGAAGGCACTATTCAGCTACTCCTGCAATACAAGATCGCGATGAGGAAGGACAAAACAGTACTGAAACCAAAAGTCGCCTATGCACGGCGTCACCACGAAGCGAATACCACTTATCTTCCAGGTCTTCGGAAGTTGATGGGTAAACTTTGCATTACTTCGAACGAGGTGTGAGAGTGGAGTGAAGGCCGTTTGTAGAATTCAGCAAAAAACGTTTCTGGTTCAAACTTGTGTGCTGTTTTTTATCTTGGATTCCTGGAAAGCTTGCGGATTGCTCAACTCTTGGTCTGTGACCATCCATTGACTGCCAGGTTACCCGAGAGTCTTTTTCCTTGCTAAAAGAACTAATTCCCCGAAGACTGTGGACCCATAATATCTATAGTGGATGAGGTCATCAGAATGATCCGTCGGCGGCTTTTTGAAAACAAGTCAGATAAGAGAAGCAAAATCGATTTTCTGTTCCAGGTTTGCAGGTGATTCTTTGACGTGAGAAAGAAGGGAATCTGCTCTGACTCATACAAAACATTGTTCCAACTTAGATGCAACTGGCTTTTAAACAATCTTATGCACTCTATAAGGCGCGTGCGGCTGTAATTTTTTTCAGACTATAACCAACGTATGCTGCGTCCGTTCATGCTGGATTAGAAGACATGGCGTAATGGATATCTGGAAAGCGTTCCGGTCAGGGTAACAGAAATGAAAACTACACCAGGTCAACATGAGGATCTAGTTCTGAGAGGCCAATCGGTGGCTCAACTGAGGGACTAGTAGCGTACAGCGACTGGAGTGAAGAGTCAACTGAGGTTTACTTAGCTGCTAACTCACAGTAAAAAAAGTTACGAATGTAAAGGGTCTGGATTCTGAAGAACGACTAGCAAAATGTCGAAAGGAAAGACGAAGCAGAATACCAGGATGATGTGAAATGGACTGTCATTGATCTAGAACCGGGAGCACACGAGCAGGCCGAAATACTCGCTGCAATACACTTATACAAGAGTGCTGGAGCAATATTGCTCCCCAGTTGGAGAAAACCAGTGATCTGACGCCGGGGCGGAGTATGACTATGATGGCTCGGGGAGCAATACGCTCTGTCCTCAGGGAGTGGTCTCAATGGGAGTGTACAGTGTCGTCATGGTCATCATTCAGTGAACTTGCACACGACTGTAAATATTCCGGGCAATTTAGCCACCAAAGGGGTTTCATAACATGGAAGTTGGCAAAGTGTCCTTGTCTCATCATTTGCCATTCTTATGCCAACGTTTGTAAATTTGTGGGTCCATGACATAAGAATAGATTCCTGGCTGCCGCTGAGACCACCTGAGACGCTACTTGAAATGAAATTTCAGTTACCCTAGACTTTTCTGGGGTCCGGCGTAACGACCAGAGGTTGATAGTCGGTGCCGACGGAAGACGTGTGTCAGTAAATCTTCTAGCATGAAGGCAGATCGAACGTCTGTGAGCCAGTTTGATCGACAACACGAGTCTGAGACAATTACAGAAAGGATCAGCAGGACGCTGTTATGGCGATGTGCTTCGAAACTGACTTGCGGTATCCAAAATAGGTACCTTCACGCTGACAGAGCCTGAGTCACCGAACGCTGGTTTACTAATGGAGGAAGCTGCAGTAGACCCAGGAAACAGGCTATTTACTCCGACTTGATGCCTGAACTTGTTCCTTCAAACAGGCGTAAAACGGATATATCAGGGATTAGAGCGGATAACAGCGTGACGCTTACGAATGTGCTGGAAGTAAGTGAAATGAGCCTGAGGCTCCCCAAAAGTGGTTCACCACCTTGGTAGTTGCCAAGCCAGCCTAGACGAGAAAGAGAGGTCAATTGCCCGTGTCTGCCTTAATATTGTCGCTATCGCGTACCATGAACAGAGGGGCGGTAGCCGGCCGGTTCCGTTAAATGTGCAGGTTGTAGGCTGTTCTTTAGAACACTAGGGAGTTTCTTGCTTATTGTGTGTACGTATGAAGATCACCCGGCAACAAAAACCGGAAGCACACAAGTGGTTGAATTTCTTGGACAGCAGACTACATGGTACCACTTATTCAAGCGGCTTCGTCGAGCCTAAATTCGATCGGATTGATGAGACAGGATCGAGAGGATCGTTTGAGTAAGACGCATCCAAACCAGCTACATCTCAAACTCTTGTATCACATGTTGACTGAGTCACACACTAGAGTCTCAGTCAGTCGACTGCCGTACTAGAACTGGTGATCCTCGAAAGCCGGAACGACAATGATAATCTGGAAGTTAATTTGCTTTGAGAAAGAGCGATCGTAGGCTCATTAAGCTTATCCTATCAACCTAGAGTTCAAAACTGCCAAATAGGTGGAGCTGTAGTTGCCAAGAATTGTATTTCGTGATTTGAAAGCGAAATCATACGATCCATCTAGGAAAAATAGTGAGGGAGAAGACGATTTGAACTATGCTGAGGGCTGGGGCAAGAGTGAAGCGTGTATGGGAAAGCGTGTGCCCAGCTGAGAAGAGGCAATCGTTTTGGCAGTCCGCCATCGTAGAGAAAGGCCAGTAAAGCTCGAAAAATTGAAGGCAAAGTCTGAAAACGACTCAAACTTACCGGGAGACAACCAGGGTTATCGAAGTATAAACGGGTGAGCACGACCAGACCGGTAGGAATAGAATTCTTTGTGGATTATAAAATAAATTTAACCAGGTAGGCCGCATCTTGACCAGAAACATGTCGCTGCCACGTATATGCCAAGACATCCTTGAAGGTGAAGGCGGAAAGTGTCGCTTATAAACAAGGGAAAAATTCGATGACAAAAGAATAGAGGGCAGAAGCCTTCCTTTGGTTTTTTGAAGAGGTGCGTACCAGGGGTAAGGGCTAATTACCTCTGATTGAAATGGAATCTCCACTGCGAATGATGCTGCAGCTACCCATTCCAGTAGTTCAGTTGCTGAAGCTTGACCAAAATAAGGGAGTGAGGCCGGGCGACGTCCATACCACTGCCTTGCAACTTCTAGCAGAAGTCATGGCATATCCTTTCGGCAGATTATTTTCTGGTGATGAGTCAGATAAAACTCTCAGAGAGCTGTGAGCTGACTACAGTCACCTCAATACAGAAAAGAGGCAAAAGGGAAGGTATCTCGTACAGGGTGGTGGAACAGGTTTCCGAACAAGAGCTTTCAACCGCGCAGCAGCCTGACCTTGTGAGATGGTAATCCCGCCTTACAAACCTGTTGTCTTCCCTAGATGACGTAACTCATCCATTTTACTGTGGTCACCAATATTCAGCACGTCACCTAGGTTTCTTGCAAGAATTTGACACTGTTAACCATACCATAGTCCCCACGAAACTAAGTGTCTACGGGAGCTACATGTGTACTGAAATCGGCGGGCGCCAAAGTCCGCTTTTCTGTGCAGAACTTCAAGGGAATAATTGAGGCATAGCGTTCGCCGTGTTTGGGGTCCCCCGGGGGTTAATTCACGGCCTAACACTTTTACTAGTGCATATAGGTGATTTTGCCAACAGCCTCAGCTGTGCGTGCCATTTGTTTGCAGATGATGTGATAGCAATAGGCTGCTCTGTGACGACTCGCTTGCTGCGAGGTTCGGATGAAGTGCGTAAGTGGGCTGATGAATAGGAACTGCCACCAGATGCCGATATGTGTAGGCAGCTATTAGTGGCTTACACTGTATGGGCATCTATATCCATAGGAGGCGTTGGAAACAGTATCGTTTCGTGAAAGTGGATGGATTTTGGGACAGGCGTCCAGATTAGTGCAAACTCCAAGATCGCCATCCGTTGCCTGTCGTTTGCTCGAAAAGTGAACAGGACATTTTAATAGCTCAGAAGAACGATTGCGCCACGAGAACCAAAAATGCTGATGTCTCTGCATGAGGTATACGTCCGGACACACCTCGAACGCTGTATACAGGCATGGAGTTCTTAACCTACAGAGGATAAGCGGGCACTAGTGGTAATGCAGAGATGATTCACTAGAATTTTCTTGTGCCTTTAAATAATGGAACATCCCGACGATTTGGGAAATTTTTTTTTCAAAAGAGCTTACAGGAGTGGTGGTCCGACTGTAACTTTCAAGCTCTGGGAACGGTCCTTGGACGTGGAAAACACCGGTTGTTTCCCGGTAGATGTTGTCTCGTCCGAAGCAAACCGAAAAGAACATCTGAGAGCAGTTTTCTTCATATTGAGTAGCAGAATACTCTAATACAGCGCCGCCGACAATATCGACGGCCGCTGTGAAGGCTGACTAGAATACCGAAATGTTATTTGGTAGTTGGTGGAGTTCATGGGATCGGTTTGAGGCTTTTGTGAATCAGCAGGGCGTGAGGATTCAGCTCCCTTTCTTCCCTATGGTATGGAAACCTTGCCGCCTGTAAAGGATATCACCTCTATAATATTATCCTGACTAGTTTTTGTTTCAGCCGCTTCTACTTATTTCTCACGCACAATCTTCCCAGTGATGCGTCAGTTCTCTTGATGTATTTTGTTTGTTTTTTTGGCCACAAACCAAGTGCTGACGACTAAGATTTTAAATGAGGTTTGTGATGACATCAGCCATGACAGTGAATTTGCATTCATTTGATGAGCATCCCATATGATTTCAGTAGCTCTACAGACGCACATCATGTCGTTGGCAGATTTCTTTTAACCATTCTGGGTTGAATCAGTTGCAGCACAATAGGATGTTGGATTTCCACAATGTAAGAAACCTGATGTCATCGGCAGTTGTCGCGAGTCTTGCGGGATGAACTGGACTCAACCGGACCGACTCATGATTTTGGATCTCGGTTTAATGGGCATCTCAGAGGAGTCTTCGTGGGAATTCTGTGGCTCCGTTTGTTGGATCTCCTCCAACCACTTAAGCGACACCTTAAAAATACCTGAATTTTACATCTGAGTGCGACCGTTGGAATTCTTGGACCATATATCCGTCCGCCCACACGGGAAATGTGGTGCCTCGTAAGAGTCTCTTGATAACTACGGCAACTTTTGACATGTAAGACTCCTTAGATAGTTGACTTTTGTTAGATCTCGTAGGCCACACCCAAATAGTCGCAACAAGAGTGCACTGCTGGGCAATAAAGCCTGTGATCAGCGAGATGATTCAAAGAAGCGCACTGGGACCATTGTACTTCCTAGTTTCTACAAATGTCGTGTGCGAGATCAACGGAGATAGCGAGCCTTTTTTATCTGCTGACGTTGTCAGAATCGCTTGCACAATCCGCTGGCCCAATGACATGAATTTCTTTGTACAACGTATACCACAGGACCTAGCACTACTGCCATTGTGAGGCAAAAAGTGATTGATGGCTTTCCCAGCAAACAAATCAAACACTCTTACGTATAGTTGACATATACCCAACGGTTCTGTCTCATCAGGCTACCATGATGTAGATAACACCACATCCGTCTAAGATATCGGAACACGGTAATCGTACTTCTTTGTTTCTCCAAAAAAGTGTGTTTTCCGGCTAGCGGAAACTAAAGAGAAAATGGAGGTGTGTCAAACAGATGTCCGGTCTATTGGACGCGAACCTGACGCTTTACAAAATGTGTGCTTGACCTCAGCTTAAGTAGTCAACACTAATTTGCTGCCATCCACGCGAATCTGATAAGCTTGTGTTAGAGAACCTGCGACCATCTTTTAATAAAAGCTTCATCTAGAGGGAATGTTGTCCAAAACGTGGTACTGATACTTTGGTTTCGTAGAGTGAAGGTGAAACCTACGCTTCTCTGAAGACTGATACATTCAGATGTCATCGTCTGTCGTGCAACTACAAAACAATTCCCCACATGGTCCAAGAAATGTAGACCCCACGTTGCCAAATCTACTGGTTTGGAAGAAGATGGGCGCAAAATTCCTCATTGTAAAATCTTCCTATATTTCGAATGAGCTTTCGATTGAAATCGGAGCCGGCATCAAAATAAACGTCTTTAAATGAACCCGAACAGGCAATCCACGTCGCCAAACACAATGTCCACTTTTAGACCCTGTGTATCCTTGGATG
This sequence comes from Paragonimus westermani, assembly GCA_008508345.1. Lineage (NCBI taxonomy): Eukaryota > Metazoa > Platyhelminthes > Trematoda > Plagiorchiida > Troglotrematidae > Paragonimus > Paragonimus westermani. The sequence continues at coordinate 98,384 of QNGE01002154.1, forward strand.
AACTTTTGAATGTGGTTCGAAGAACATTCAGCCATAAGCTGCACGTAACGTTCATACCCGCCACCGCTATTGTGCTCTCCATAGAAACAGCTCCGTTGAAACGGTTCGTTTTATCTTTGTCATTCACTCATATCCCCATCTGCCACTTGATTTATCGCATACTTGTGAAACTGTACGAGATCCAACATCATTTAATACATGTGCGTTATTATGTACACATTGCCCAAATTACTGGGATATGTAAAATTGGTGCCTATCAGTAAATCCAGCAGTTTGGTCTCATCTGAGCCACACTGAGAACATACATATAGAAAAACCAAATTATAATCCATCTCCACATTTTTTCTACATTGGTTAGCGCGTGTTTCGATAAAAGCCAGTTATTACTGCGTGCTAGTGCATATCCCTTTTTTACCATTTAATCACTCAAACTGGTATGATATTTAAAGTATTTTATCATATTTACTTGCTCCAAAACCCTCTGAACATGGCCTATTGATAACAGTGGAATATCGTATAATAATGCCCGTCAAGTCAGCCAATCTTCAGAAATTGCCAGTCTCCAAGCGATCATCCCTGCGCAAAATGGCGTGATGCTGGTAGGGAAAGGTACAAAATCTTCGGTTTGTTTGGTCAACACCTGTTCCACCCCTGCTATTGCAGGGGAGTTCAAGGTCGCTGCTCAAACAACAGTCTCAATTGCAAATCTTAACACATCACACGGAAGGAAAAACACCAAGTCATGTTAATTTTCCACCACCAAATTATTCGTAGATCAGGCTAAATAAAATGAGGGAATTAAAAGCTGGAATAGCGAAACTACACAGTAAAAGCCAGGAGCTCGCCGAAATCCTGCATAGATTAGATCCGATGTTGTGCATTATAAACGCCTCAAGTAACATCCACCATCAGATTACCCCTAGTCACAACGACCTCGTAGCCGCTGGGACGCTTGCTGACACTTCGGCTACGGAAGTGTACAAGCGGTTACAATTTGCGAGCAAAGTGGTGTTGTTTACCGTTCCTGTTGACTATAAAATGGGTCTTACTCAAAGCCAATAGGACGTAGGAACAAGAGTGTTACTGTTTAAGACTTTGCAAGAATGTACAGCACAAGCACTGTCCATTGTTGCTACAGTTCACAAGTAAACATGTAGCGAACGAATTCATCAGAAGACAGAAGCAATTCAAGCGTGACAGGAATATTAAGTCCATAAAAGTGTTTGGTGACGAGACGTCACCCCAGATAAAAATACTACGAGCCAATGTTTCCGGGGAGAGGAAGAACTAATATAACACAGTCGACAATCTCAATGACCTGACTGTCGATCGCAACTTCTCCAGGATTTCTCTGAACCCTCAAGTTGCAGCTGAGAACGCCGTTGCATCGCCGGTCCAGGCAAGCAGTGAAAAACAAACCACGTCTAACTCTGATACCGCCAGGCGCGTTCAGGTTTCCGCAACGAAACTTACGGCTATTGCTGTAAACATACCTCTAGTCCACAAACTCTTCATCTGTCAAACAAGGCCTCGACTAGAAAAAGCCTCAGAACTGAGGCATCCATAGCTACTCAGAACATCGGAAGAGGCAAATTAAATGCCCCTGACGATGACGTGGCTGCGCGACAAGGGCCATCAACTTAACAATAATAATAGCATATATTCCCCAACACGTATGTGAGAAGCACGGTGGATTATGCGCAATCATCGCAGATATTCATAAACCATACACAACGAGTAAGTAAATAGTAGCAAAAACGTCGGTAAAGTAGTGAATGTGCACGGCTGAGTGCACTTAATAATAATAATAATAATGGTATATTTCTCAACCCATTCGTGAGAAACACGCTCGGATAAGCGTGATCAGTACACACATTTCAACGTGAACTACATAACGTACACATAATTGTTAATTGTACAAGACACCAATTATGGAAATAGAGTAATAAAACGGA
>QNGE01002154.1:106925-125723 GCA_008508345.1 Paragonimus westermani
TCGGGCTCACCAATTGTTGGAACTGATCCAACAAAATAAAACGCTGTCTGTTATCACTATCGACAATCGATCGACAATGAAAAGTCAAGTCTCAGCGCGTTGACTTCGTGTATTATTGCCGACCCCTGGGAAATGGAGAGTACAGAAAGACACGTCAAGCTAGCGAGGAACGGAGCGAGTTGTTGTTTTAGCCCCGGGCCGGATGTTACAAAATGGGTAGCTTGACTGAAACAAAAGTAGGCACAAAGGCAAAATCATAGAAAATGTACACATGAATGCGACTATCACAATATCATTTATTATAGTCGCTACACCGTCTGCACATAAGAGGACGTTGCTGGAAAATATTGTTTGGAAGGTTGTTGGTGTAAATTAGGAATAACAAAGAACCTAGTACTGACCCTTGGGGAACTTCCGCAAAAATAACGAGTGAGGCAAAAGTTCTGACCCGGTCTTAACTCTAAAAGTGCTATCACTCAGAAAAGATGCAGTCAAGCGAAGAACCTCCCCTTGAATAACGTAGGCTCCCAGTTTGTGTTTCAGTGAGCCATACGGGACACGGTCAAATGCTTTGGCGAACTCAAAGAATATAGCAGCAGTGATAAGTCTATTGTCTTTGCCCTCCGTCAGTCTATCCATGAAAATAAGCATTTTTGTTATGCATCACTGATTAGGAAGGAATCCATGCTGGGTGGAAGGGAAAGAGTTATTTGATAAGTGTAACATGCACGCCAGCCGACTCTACTTTGAATGCCCGTGACTTCGCGGATCAACCTTCAGGCAACGTGGACGCACCAGGGGACAGCGTTCTTCCGAAGTAGGGGTTCGAACAGCAGTCACCGGAGACATCTGATGGAGAACGATAAATAAGCCCACAAGGAGTGAGTCTTGGACACGCAGTGGTAGTCGAAGCCACAGTGCGTCACATTTTTCAAAGGACTCGAAGTGACCGATAACCGTGGGTCTCGGGAGACACTGCTGAAGAAAAATCGCAGAACCCCCATTCTCCCTCGGGCAGAGTCAACCCGGTGAACTCAGTACCCCGAGACACTCAATTCACTGTCACTGATGTCACATGTGAATTATGCCTCCGTGAGGGCGAACATGTGGGGTTGGGTGTCATGAGTTAACTGTCTGATTTACCGTAATTTATTGCGCAGACTCGGACAGTTCGTATACATGCATCCCCGCTGGATTTCGCGAGAAAATAGAAAGAATGGTGTGAGAAAGAACCTGGGACAGAATGCCCAGACTTTAAGAGGGTGGTGGAGCTGTACTCGGTCTGTTCTTCCGAGTTGTTCTGGCGGCCCTCCTTTGAGGCTGTTGGTGTGACATCACCGCTAATGCATAGGACATCAACCCTACCGGGCGTTTGATCAGCATTCTTGGAGCCGCCACTTGCGACCTCTCCGCCCTTGTCAAATTCCGCTGCTTGAGAGGGTGTTTGGAAATTTTCACCCGCGGAAAATTTGACTTCATCATTTGATTGGTGTGGGGTTTGAAAGACGACAATCGGCGCAGTGTTATGGAGCTACTGAAAGAAATATTTTCAGGGGTATGCCAAATTGATGCTTTTTGAGTTGCAGGAGGCGGCCTTAGCAGGGAGGAAGGGTTTTCTGCTGGACAGTTTGGTGGGTTTCGGGGTGGGTATCTCTGTCAGTACCCTCAATGCTCGTCCCTGTGCCTGGGGCGTCGGTCGCTGGGACAACCATGAAGACTGCGCCTCCGCTTTCCACAACAGGCACAAGGGTCTGGGGGATACTTCAAGAGCAGAAACTACGGCTTTAGTCTCCTGTTGTAGCTTCTGGGCTGCTATGATATGTGAATTGATGTTAGTCCGCTGTTCGCGTCTCGCTCTCTCTTGTGGTCGAAAGGTACGCCTTCCAGATGGGCGTTGGCGGACTTCGAAACCCCTGTTTTTCCCACCACTACCACGGGGCTGAGCATGGCTGGCAAAGTTACCAAAAGGTCAAGTGACGTTTTGGTATTATTGGCCCGCAGCCTACTCGCAAGTACCAGGTTTGTGGCATCCCGGAAGAAGGAAGCCTCTAGTACTGTTTTATCTAATTCGGTTGAAGAAGGGGTTGTAGGGAAGCGGCCCCATAAAATAACTCTATTTTCCCCGAGAGCTTTTTCGTTTATTTATGTTGCCGTCTCCTCTTTGTGTGCAGTTGATAGGGCAACTGCTTTCTTGATTATTGCAATACCAGGGAGAGCAAGCGTTATATATTCATTCAGAGAATATAGTTCCAGTTTCAGTTCGGACAGATTCTGTTTGTATTCCTCTATCTTACGGTCCGTGGAAGAAATGGAAGGAGACACAGAGCTAAGAGGAGCCCCGTATCTACAGTCGCAGGTTTTCTGCGTCACTCCACTTGACTTGGTGCGTTTTAGACCAGTCAGCTTCGGAGCGGTGCTTTGGCTTTCGTTGAACCTGCAACGGATACAGATGTAACTGAGAGATGAAGAAGCTAGCTGTTTGTACTGGTGTTCGTTACGACCAGAGTATTTGAAGTGATACCACTTCTGACACTGGTCGCACTGCATGCCGTTTTGTACAGACATTTTACATTCATACCCGCCGCAGACGCTTGCTGCTACAGACTCTGTCTGTTGAGTCCCAGCACTGGTTGATCTGACGCAGGTCATGGTCGACAAGTATGAGTAATATGCAAAGATGCTAAAAATTAGTACGGATACTATCGAACACGAATAATACAATACGCAATGAGCTATGCTATTCGACAAGGAATAACAATGATCGTACATAGTTTTTGATGCACTAGGCACCAAGATAGCGAAATAATGAATGGATAACGGCAGCGAGGAAATTTAAACCAAATTTCGAGTTACCCGCGCACAGATGGTAACAAGTAGTATTAGAATGCACAGTTCGAACAAATAATGGAGCTCATTCGGTGATGCGCTTGCGTTGCAAGAAGGAAAAACTGTTAAACTTGAAAATCGCCCGTACTCGCATTTCTGTTAAAAAAATGTTTCCCATTTTTCCGGGTAGATGCGCCATGTTGCCCTTTTTTGAAGTAGTTGCTTGTGTGAGTGCTTAATGCTTGTCATGTGTTAATAGAACGTCAGTGGCCACGTTCCCCGCCTTATTTATTCACTTCTCATTTATTCGTCTTCTCACGTTGGAATTCTTTATACCGATTACAAGCCTTCCTGATGGAAGTTATCCATAGGAAGTGTAATCTGCCGTTAAACTCCAATAAAATGAGAAATCATTAAATACCAGACGATATTTCCGTGATATCTTCCAGGAATTTGGAAATCATCGATTTCCATAGCAGAGAGCCTCAGGAGAATTAAAAAGATTTGTTTAAATCGACAGTGAATCGGTCTATCACTTAGTTGCCACCGATATCGAAATCAACGATTGTAACGACCACACTTGAAAGTTCCTTAACCTAATTTCTTCTCTTGCTCCTATTCTAGAAATCCGTGCAAAGGAGGATACGGAAATGCCCCAATTGAATAGACCGATCGTCCGTCACTGAATACATCCCACAAACTCTCCTTGCTTACGTACTCCCCTCCAACATTCTCATTCCGTATACCCCTTTTGACGTATCATGTGCTTGTGTAATATCTGACCGATACACGCCGTCTGCTGTGTTATTGATCTCCCTGTGGTCCGTGGTCGTGTTGTTGTGACCAGCGTGGACTCTAACCGATTTTCTGTGTTCGCCGTTTGAGTGTCCCCTCTTTGAAGGTTCCTCACCATATTACAGCCCACGATCAATCGACTGTGAACTTGTATCCGCTCTGTGCATTACACGACACAGGGTATAAATGTGAAGAACGTTTTCACGTGTGATTATTATTTGACCGATGTTATCCTATATTTCATTTTAGATTATAGATTATTTGCAAGGCCTTGAAGATGTCTTTGAGCGTAACGAATTTTTTGGCTTCAGCTAGTTTAAAATTCGCTTGGATAGGCACATGAAGGATTACAGTGTTCTGTATGTGCTTGGTTCAAGCTAGAAATCAGGCAGTGGACGCTTGAAGTATGATCATGTGAGTGTGATTGCCGTTGAGTTTACGTGGTAGATGGCGTTCCGGTGTATAAAATACAAGTAAAGTTAGAGCGAAAGCCGTGAATTACGACGTGTTTAGTGAGTTCACTTCACATACTCCCCACTGCATGGTTCCCGCGATACATGCCGTCAATCACGCTTTAACGTCATTAGGAGAATTACCGACGAACAGGCCCCAGCTTTATGAACTACTTCTTGTGCAGTTAACTAAATATAAAGCGGAAGTGGGCCATCGTACTTTATGTAACATCAATTAGTAGCTTCGATTTAGTCACGATGGCACATAGTGTGCAGTGAAAATCAGTGCCGGCACGTGCGAGTGCAATTTTTGTAGGTTTATATGGTTACCACGTATTTATATGTCGTCCGTATTTAAAAAGCACTTCCATCCATAGAGTGCGCTGTTGTTAACTATGACCCCATTTGCTCCAGGCAGCTTTCCAGTTCATTGACGATGGCTTGCTGAATACGGTCTACCCAAAAACAGTATATTCCACCGAGAGGTCACGGTCGCCGGCAGTGATGCATTTCAACCGGATTACAAAATGTTGCATCACACTGCACGGTGTTAACCCCAGGACAGGAAGCCGCGTTCTCAAGGCTATCATAGCGCACACGCACCAGTCCATTGAGACAAATAAGGTGGCTTTAACACACTGACTTTCCCATTCTTCCGTTCTGGATTGCAAAATAGCCGAGGTGGGATAGTAATGTTCACATGTTGGTGCCCTGTGGATATCGTGGTAGCCCCGATAATACGAAGGGTTATCGGCGCGATAAGGACCAACTATTTTTTCCCGTGGAGTGCATGAATAATGCTGGCATATCTTACTGTCCCTTCTGCGCTGGACAGTTACAACTCCCCTCGCCGGGTAAGTCATGATATCACTAACTATGCAGGTTCAGTCGCACCGACCTCAAACACTGTACCACCTCCGACAGCGAAACGCAAATAGAGACCGTGTGCAATTGCACTAATAACTGATGATACCTCTGAAAATGAGTTTCGCGTCGTTCCCCCACGTAAGGCGGTCCGAGTGAAAGTGTTAGCGAATGACTACACGGACATCACTGGCAACGGCAGGTGATACCCACTTAACATGTTACATATCGTTTAACTCTGGACCAGCATACAGAGCAAGAGGACTTCTACTGAAGCAGAACCGGAAGCAAGAAGACTTCCTGAATTCCGACAAAATATTCCAGGTGATGATAACATGTACATATAACAAACGTATTCCGACAACTCAGTATCATTTTCGCGTCGTGACTGCAGGTTGTGGCGTTGTGACTGTGGGGTGCACGTAGGCTGATCGTCGAACGGGTCATCCCGAATGGCTTTCTGCGGTACAATGCTTCACTTCTCCTTAAACCTCTGCTTTTCTGGAAACATGAAATCCCATCTCCTCAGTGGTCGTGTAATTGAACAAACGTGCCGATTTCTTTGTTACCGCAATGCTGAGGCAGCTTGCGCCCGATTACGGTGAGCAGCATATACTATAAGCAGATCACGCGGACTTTCGCCCGCATTATGTTTAGATGTCATCAGCTGTAGCCTTAGCTACTTACATACGGCGCTTCCAAATCTCAGTGGGTTCCAGTCACACGTGGGGATGATCATAAACACTCAAACCTATAAACTGTCGGCAACTATTTCAGGGAACATCGAACGCAAAAGTTTCTTTAAATAGATCTACAACCTACACGGTGCATGTTTATTAATCGTTCGTTGCTAATCCCTTCTATCTACGGGATCACAAAACTTCAGCAATCTCGACAACCTACTTCGCTATTATATTAGCGCAATTCCTTGGCATCCTTGATGAAAATCTCATGCATTGAAACAACAGCAATTCTCAAAGCACACCAGGCATATATTTTATATTTAGCTGAATATTCGGTCCAAAATCACCCACAGGATATTTCAAACCCACATACCGACGACATACCAACGACAGCATTCACTTCTAGTTTGACACTACCACTCAAGTTACGCGCGTGGCAAACCATTTCTCTCTTGAATGTTGATCTTGATGCATTATTTAATCTCGATACCGTTTGCTTGTAGAAACTTGTTTCCGTGTAGTTTTTCTTCCTTATTTTCCATTGCTGGACATTTGTCTATATATATCCTGGTTTCATTTTCGCCTGACCGCTTCGCATTTGATCATACTCACGCGAATCGTCAATCTCGGAACTTGTATATTTGATGGATTCAATATCGAGGTTTGTTGTTGTCTTCTACTATTTGGTTTATCGTATTTTTTTAAACATTAGCACCTTATAAATAAGAAAATCGTCAATGCGACAGTCTTCCTTTTTGGATCCTATTCGGTTGCTCGACGGGCTCAGAATTTAGACGCTCGTTACTTACGGACGCGACTATCGTGGATCCAGCATATCGATAGACGTTGCGAGAGGACTAAGCATTGCAGGAACAACCACTAGAATCCCGGGATCGACACTCCTCGTGAATGATTCAGCGTTGCAAGAATGATTTCATCGGAATTTCTTGATAGAATACATACTCCTTGTTTGCGGAAACGCTCAATTTCGCGTGGTTAGGGTTATACGCGTGAATCTGTCATTCCCGGCCTATTTGTGTTCGTGCTGTTTTGCATCGAACGCTGAACTTATTTACGAGCACAGCTGTACTGACAAGTCCTTCAATATCTAGCGATTATGATAAATAATGTTTCGACAGTCGCATTCTTCTGCACTCTTTCGATGGTTCCGGTTTTTACCTGCTTCTGTAGTGGTCAAGCTATCCATTTGTGACATCCGTCCCGGAGCGGGAAAATACAACTTGCCCCGTGACTCGCTAGCTTGACTTGTTTCTCTGCATGCTCTACATTCCAGGGTCGACACTAATATACGGGATTCAACGAGCTGAGATTTTCCATTATCGATCAGCTTTCGATAGTGAATTCTGATCGGGTATTATTCTGTTAGATCAGTTCCAACAGATCGCTTATCTGCTCAATCGCAAATTTATCCTGTTCATTTCTCAACATTTTTGCTAGAGGCCCATAGTGGAAATGCCCTTCCTGTAAATACTCCACAAATGTAGTGGCCCAATCAATCGACTAGTGAAATTGGCCGGAATTTCGTAACAGTAGAAAAGAGGTGCGACGATAACTGATACTTTCGAAGGATATGCATACAAATAGGATGGAAGGCGCATCAATCAAAGTTAACTATCATTAAACTGTCAAGGTTCACTGAAGTGACCAATCCACCACACAAGAGAACATCGGCAGAGAGTGGGTTCGGACGACGACCGATGGATAATTTATACGCGGCGTAGGGTGATCAACGTTCGGTGTCGGTAGTTCGGCAGATAAGCGGAGATAGAGTATTTCACGGTTCGGTTGCTTTGCAAGCCAAAATGACCTGCAAAGTAAAAAAAGACGGTGACCACGCGCAGTAAATCCCGCAAGATAACCGTCACTCAGCAGGAAGTGAGTTCATTGAAACAAACATGTACTGTTGAGGCTGCGGGTAGGTAAAACCAAAAAGGGTTTAACGAGTGCAAAATGATTTTTGCACGAAAAGAATACGTCGCAACGTTATCCGCCTATGGTCGTGGCGAAAACTGGTTATAGTTGTCTAAAGCAGGTCGGGAAAAATGCAGATATAAGGAAATTGACGATAGACTTTCTATCAACAAGGCAAACATGCCCAACCGAGGATATCGTCAGATGTTTCGGCGAGCATATAGCGACAAGCGCAAAACATTCATCCAAAAGTCGAACTTAACAAAAATCATTAACAAGCAGCAGGAGCATTGATGCTACTTGATGCCGCTTGACAGCATCTCGGCTACTTAGCTGAAAAAATAAGGCAGGTTAGTATGTTTTTCTGTGCACCTAGTTGAATGTGACTAGGAAAAGCAGGCGTCTGATAGTGGAGATGTAACATTTGGTGTTACAATCGATGAGGTTTCGTAGACCTTCTCCTGTGACAGTGGACGAATGAACTGGGTGCTTTGTTGATGGCGGCATGGTATCTCTGTCCACAGAGGCCGCTTGCAAACATTCACTGGCGACAGCGTCATGTGTTCCAACTCGATCGTCGCGGAAGCACTTGTTCCGGCCTATTATAACTCGAGTTGGTTCGAAGTGGGTTGGTCACAAGAACCGTCTTTTTCTATCGCGCCAAACAAGCAAGCACGTCTGAGATAGCGAATCAGAAGGGATACAGCCAGACCGTGTACGTTTCCAACTAGGTATCATCGATATGCGCCTCATGTGTTTCCGAAAGTCTTGGAAGAAGCTCATTGGGTCAACTGGATGACAGATTGAAGATAGGGTTGATCCGATGCTGATAGTGAATCCATGATTCCCCTTTAGGGCTGAGGAAGTACTCAGCAGTGTAAGCAAACAACAGTCCGGCTACTTGTGGCTGGAGTACTGGGATATTAACGGTGCCATCAGCTGTCGGCTGCAGTAAAACTAAACATTATATGGAAACTCAGGTGTGAACAGGAAGCGAAATCTGATGAAAAGGAAAACAAATAACTCACAATCGATCACGGAGGCACGATGGTTTAGTGTTCCACCACACCAAATGAGGATTCTCACTGATACTACTTGTCGTGTGTCCCCCAGATAGTCTCGATCTGGCGACCGAGATAATTCCAACGACAGATAAATAAATAAATGAATTCACCGAACTAAACGGTTAATTCCGCTAAAGTCTAACTCTCCAAAGATTTGTACACCACCGACCCTGAACGCGAACAGAAAGCAGAACTCGCGAACTTGGAAGTGTAATATTTTAAATTATTGATTACTCTGCGTGTCGATTAAACTCGTTCAAACATCATGTGTACATGTGAGGTTGAAGAAGATCAAAAAACATGAATAACAATAAAATATATGGAGTAGAAAATAGTGTACAAAACGCTACATGACGGAAAGTCTTCGACACATTGCTCGAAGAGGAGCTATATTCAACCGCCTTGTTGCGTTCTAATGATAATAATAATAATGGTATATTTCTCAAAGCATCTGTGGGAAGCAAGCTCGGATAAGCGTGATCAGTACACACATTTTAACGTGAATTCAAAACCGTAAGCTTAATTGTTAACTGTACACAACAACAATTATGGAGAAAAAGTAACAACGCTGACAAAATAATGAAGGAGAACTCTGGTTCATGAATGGGCAGTTGGTTCACTCGCTTCTGAAACTATAGTTCCCAAGATTCTCAATAGTTGATGAAAAATCTTGAGTTGTTACATTAATTCTTGCTTCACAAGGTTAACGTTGGCCTTATGTTCAAGGTCATGCCAGGAAAAAGATTTTTCAGGGTGGAGAAAATGAACATTCGAAGAATTTCGCTATCAGTTAATGTAGACGGCCTCAGAAAAATATGTAGAAACTTTTGAGAAGATGAAGGAAGATACGTGGGTCCCAATTTTTCCGGAGAAATGGACGATTTTCTAGACTGGATTCCGTTATTTTCTCAAATCGACGGAATTTCACGGACCTCGCGAATTGTCCAACCACTACAGGGTTTCGATTTTCTGAACGTTATGGAATGTTGTCTGGTGTTGGAATTTATTGTGGAACCAAGAATGGAAAGCAAACTTACTTGGTAAGCAGGAGAACGTAAAATGGTCATGTGAAGTATGACGGATAATGGCATCTGACATTTTCTGACTAAATCTTGCATATAGAATTTATAATTTTGTGTTAGATAATAAAATATATATCCCTAACAAGTAATTGTTATCGTATAACGCGATACAGCTGTTGCAAATGGTCTGGTATTCTGTTGATCTCTTGACAAGAGTCACTGCTCGGTAATTCAGAACAACTCTAATGTGTTGGTTGTCATTGTTAAAAGTTAAGCTTGTCATCAGCCGCTAATCCGTTGCTCAGCTGGCAAATCTGAAAAACATCAGTATATTCGGGACATCTCTGATAAAAAGAGGACAGTGGTAATTACAACGATGTTTTCACCCAAACGTCCAGCATGAAAACTTTGTACGTTGCGATAAATTCATTGGTTATTTGAAGGTGTTTCGACGTCTACTGCCTTGAGTGGCAATGTAATAACCACCGACAGATTCACATTGATTATTCCGGACGTCTAGTGGTTGTTCCTGCAATGCTTAGTCCTCTCGCAACGTCTATCGATATGCTGGATCCACGATAGTCGCGTCCGTAAGTAACGAGCGTCTAAATTCTGAGCCCGTCGAGCAACCGAATAGGATCCAAAAAGGAAGACTGTCGCATTGACGATTTTCTTATTTATAAGGTGCTAATGTTTAAAAAAATACGATAAACCAAATAGTAGAAGACAACAACAAACCTCGATATTGAATCCATCAAATATACAAGTTCCGAGATTGACGATTCGCGTGAGTATGATCAAATGCGAAGCGGTCAGGCGAAAATGGAACCAGGATATATATAGACAAATGTCCAGCAATGGAAAATAAGGAAGAAAAGCTACACGGAAACAAGTTTCTACAAGCAAACGGTATCGAGATTAAATAATGCATCATGATCAACATTCAAGAGAGAAATGGTTTGCCACGCGCGTAACTTGAGTGGTAGTGTCAGACAGCAAGAAAGGCTTGTAATAGGTATAAGAAAGTCCAACGTGAGGAGACGAATCTCCCATTATCTCCAAATGAAATTTCGTCATCCGCCACCTGCCTCTCCTTCCCATTTCCCACTCAGTCATCCTGCCGTAGTAATAATCTTCCAGCACTTTCTATCATTGAATCAATCTTTTGCGACATCTACACGAAAATGATCAGAAACTCGGTACATTCATTAGATTAGGGCTTCCCATTCGATATTCTGCAACCCATTGCCCCAACTGGAATGAAGTTCTTTAGGAGGTTATCTGCTGTATCTGACAGAAAGAATTTTGCAATTTTATTACTCATGAACGCAAGATCATTGGTTAGTAAGATGCACATTTTCAAACCCTTTGTCTTTTTGTCTCATCCCCATATCATTCTCGTAGCTGAGACGTGGTGCTCACCTGATACCTCAGACAGTCAGATGAGCATCGTGGGGTATCACACGTTTCGTAGGGATTGTTTCACAGAACGACGAGGTGGATGCATTGCTTACCTAAAAGAGCATTTTTCCACAGTAACACTTGATGTGTTCATACTTCATGAACTCGAGGACTCGTTGTGATCAATGGTCTCTATTGGTTCTCCTGAGCTACCTACAGCATATATCCACAGACCGCCTAATGCTGCGAGCAGTGATTTTACTGACCTTGTGGAGATAATCAATCATGTGACCAGCATGCCTTCTGATCACAAACTAGTGGGCAGTGACTTTAACATGCCTAATGTCTCCTTGACCTCATCCTCTGCTTCAGCAGAACAGTCTGAATTCCTTTAATGCATTCAGCTGAATAATTGGAACCAACATGTTCTAACTCCCACCAGACAAACGCATATATTGGATCTCATATTCGTTATAGTTATCTTGTCTGCAGAGATATCTGTTCTATAACAATTCCCAGGAAGCGATCATAATGTCGTTAAATGTCCGTTTAGTTTCATTATCGCTACCAGACCGACAGTTGTATTTTACCGTCCGATCAAATTCATTGACTGGAATGCCTTTTCCCCCTACTAAGGTCCTTAAGTTGGAAAACCTCCTTTCGCACATCAGACCCAAGCATAGCGACTGGAGAATTTATTAAACATCTAACGTTTTGTACAGACGTTTTTGCCCCATTAAATCAAAAAGTTTTGGCTCCTAAGTACATAGTAAAAGCCTTAAAGCCAAAGAGATTGACAGACTTAAAATGCTTATGTAGAGGTACGGAAGAACACTAAACTTTTCCCTGATGATGCAACTGAGCAAAGCATTTGAACACATAGGACGTCAGACGCAACTCCGACAAATGAACGAAGAGAAACCCGCGCTGCGTAGTGAGCAGAAATGCACAAAACTAGTGCAACTAATGAGGCAGAGAATTTCCATGAGGGACCCTGCTATAAGAATTATTACTCTCAAAGACAAAACGGTTGTCGATGTGCGAAATCATTAACTCACACTTCGCTGCCTCGTTCAGCGTAGAAAGCAACTCATTACCCGCTAATATTCCATCGAAAACAGATAAAGTTGTGAACAATGTTCTACTTGATGTTCGGAGTGTTCGTTCACAGTTAGCTACCGTTAAGCCCGCAATCCACCAATGGTCGTCAAGCGAGCAGGTGAAAAATATACCCATCCTTTTACTCAATTTGGTCAACCTAACACTTTTATCCAGCACCTTCCCTCCTCAGTGGAAAACGTCAATCATTATGCCTCTTTACAGGAGTGATCCAAGGCAGGACGTTAGTAACTATCGTCCGATCAACCACAAGTCAATCTGCTCGGGAATGTTTGAGAGGATAATAAAGCTGCACATAACCGAGTTCTTTAGGACAAAAAACCTCATGAACCATTCCCAGCATGGTTTCCTTAGTAAACGCTCTTGTATGACGTCAGCTGGAATTCTTAAACCATATATCGACGTCCGTCGACGCAGGAAATGCGGTAATTATCATACACTTGGAAGTGCAAAAGACTTTTTATCGTGCGACTCATAAGCGTCTCTTGATCAAAATGGCATCTCTTGGCCTACGAGATCCCTTATATAGCTGGCTGTCGTCACACCTTGAAGGTCGCACTCAAACAGTCGAAATATGGAAGCCAGTGACTAGTGGAGTGGTTCAAGAAAGCGTCCTGGGTCAGTTGCTTTTCTTAATGTACACAAATGACTTACGCGACGTTACTACACGTAGCAAACCCTTTTTGTTTGCCGACGATATCAAAATCGTTTACAAATTCCGTCAGCACAGTAACATCAATTTCTGTCCAGGAAACATACGACAGGACCTAGCGTCATTGCAGTTTTGGTGCAACGAGCAAGTCGAACATATTCACCCATGGTTGTAAATTACCCCCTGGACCCATCTCAGTAGATGGTTGTAATATTGATACAGCCACTTCGGTCAGAGATCTAGGCATAAGTATATGCGTGCAAACTTCTTCCTTGTAAAGTATTCCTACATTTGGAATGAATCTCCGAATGAGGTCAAAGACAGTAACAATATTCAGCGTTTTGAAAAAGGTTTGGACAGCTATCTTACGTTAACAAACACAATCTCTATCTTCAAACTCTCTGTATCAGCTGCTGATCTTTGAGTGTGGGGCGAGAAACATGTAGCCGCCAGATGCGTAGTACGCAGATGACCACCCCGCTGTCTAACTCACCTCGAAAACAATCTATTTGAAATGGTTTGTTATATCGTTTACTCACAAGGTCACTCGGCACTTGGCCTACTGCGCGCTGACTAAGCCGTTTGCAACTGGACATTATTTTATTGACATGCGTTTATTCACGTATGTGCACCGCCCAACTTGCTAGAAAATGTGAAATTGGCGCTTAGTAATAAATCCACCAGAACGACGTCATGTGAGCTTTATTCGTCACACGCACATTTCATGCGGCCTTCCAAATCGTCGACTCAATTCCCCGTTTGCCCGAACAAATCCCCAGTGCATAGCAAAATGTCACAACAAACAGTAGATCGAGCTATACACTCCAATGATCATAGCAAAAATAATAATATCGCATGAATTCTGTTGAAAAATTCCGCATACACATTGTTTGCTATAGTAAATTTGATCACCTCACATTTTCTCATCTAGCGTGTGAAATTACATTTTCTTTCTGATCCCCATGAATATCTATAGAGCACGGAACTTTGTATTGGCTGAACGGTTCGCGAAATCTTGAACTTTTTGACGTTTTCGAGCAATCGACAAAATACTGCGTTGGAATCTGCTCAATCGTTTGCTGGATATTGGGATTTTCCGCCCCGCCTCGCCAAAGCCGACCCGTCTTAACATCTTCCTAGCGCCAATTTCATCCTGTAATAGCGGAACATTTAAAAGATTCGTTTGGATATTCTCCTCGGACTGACCTTGAACTATTAGAAACAATTGCGCATCTCACCTCCTTGTAAATAGTACACTAGAGTAGCATCCCATTTCTCAAGGCTCAATCTGTGAAGCGAGCAAACTATCCTCTTCTCTGTTGAGTTCGTCAAAGTTGCATGAACTACAGTGATTTGCTTTTTGACCACGCCCTTCTTGGCGGCAGGCTTCACGTTTTTGCTACTATTTACTTACTTGTTTTGTATGGTTTGTAAATATCTGCATTGATCGCGCATAATCCAGCGTGCTTCTCACATATGCGTTGAGAACCATATATTATTATCATTAGGGTGGAATAAATAGGGCAGGGAACGTGGCCGACGACCTTCTGTTGACTTACAACTATCATCAGTCACTCACGGAAGCAGCTACTTCAACAAACATGTCTTTATTTCCAAAAGTTCCGTCTAATATGGGGATGAGTGCCTCGAAGCAAAGGTCACGCTATGATGAAATTAACCGTTGGCAGCGACAATCAAATTGCAGTTACGAACAATGAGTTTACAGTGTATCAAAGGTATCTAGAGTAACAGGAGCCAATAAGGCGGCTATCTGTTGATATTCACTCTGCGAGAAATCTTCTCGTAATCTTCAAGCGTTTCAGTGGTTCAAAGAATTTACCGGAGGTCTCTTCACTGCGTGTATGCCGACTGTCCTCCTAAACCGTCGATTGCCTTTCCATTTAAAGCACAGCTGTAGTTAAATGGTGCAGAAGTTGCACACATTTGAAATGCCGGGAAAACCAAAATATTACTTAAGAGGGTCACATTAAATTCTTGTGTCACCTGCTGTGGGTCCTTCTGACCCAAACTCACTGGTGAATCGCTCAGTAAAGCCTCGCATTTTGGAATGGACAGATTTCAATTTTCACATCTACTGTGTGGGGCAAAGCACTTTCAAAATTGAGTGACAATCTTATTTCAGTACGAACTGTTGGTCAACTACTGGCCGCGCTACACTATAATGACTGTTTGCTAACGTCATACATTTCACTAACCAACAAGAGCACACTATTACCGCGCGAAAGCCTTCAACGAAAAGTGGAATATTGTATTAGTCGTCATCAGCCACCAGATCCTCTCATCCTGAACAAGTGTAAGACCACACCTTTCGTGGCGATTTTGGATGATTGCAGTTAAAAACCCTGTACCAACCTAACGATTGAAAAGATATTCAACCGTGGAATTTGAGCCAGCAACCGCTTATGAATGTGATCACTGTACTTCTAATCGTTCGATTAGAAAGAGAATTTCCAAAAAACGGGATTTCGCCTGTCAAAACAAGATTCAGTCAGTTTTTAACCAGGCTTCATAGTAGAATCACCCTGCAGCTTCACAATATCACCGTTGACATACCGATAGAGCATAGGTAAGAGACCTTAAGAAAGACGGTTTTTAATCGTGCAAAAGGACCAAACTTCAGCAAATATTCGGAAACATGAAGCCAAGGACAAACGTCTGGTAACCTTTTTAGCAAGAATGAAATAACTGATTGGCAACCCTCACTGTGACGAATCCCTCAACCCGGAACTCCGGCTTAAAGCATTGCTGGAATCGGCGCAAGAAATAGTTCCTTCTTCTTGCCTGCAAACTCTCACCGAAACAGCGAAAACCGCTGATATACTAATGGAGCACTTCCAACGTTTACTCGGTTACCGATATGCACAACATTTCATTGCACGTCTTGAAATAGGCAAGCGCAGTCACAACGATTTTGTTACCCGAAAAAGTGACCCAACGGATGTTCCAGCCATACTAGCAGAAACCGCAGCTTCACGACAAGATTTAAACGGAATTGTTTCAAGCTGTTCCTCAGGTGGACGTCCTTGTATATCACCCATTAGACACAACCAAAAACTGACTTGTTTTTACCATGGACGTTTTGATGGCCAAGCAAAACGGTGCATTAGGTCTGGCAACTGCGCGCCATCGTAAAAATAAAACTCAGAAACTAACATTTAACGACGAAAAATGGCGTCGATATCGATTCTTCTTGTCGCTTCAGTTACATACGGCACGCAGAGGCTAAGGACACACTCCTAGTTGTTTCAAGGGAGCACTTTGGCACGTTCCCGCCTACAAAAGACGGGGTGCCAAAACAATGCCGCCCACAGCTCCGTACTACAAATGGAAGACCTGTAACCCATTCACGGGCAGCATTCGTTGACCGCTAATTCGGGCCTGCGGCCGATAATTAACTGGGTGCTTACAATTGTCACGGCATCTTTCACCAGGATCGATATCGCTTCTTGAAGGGAATTTGAAATTCCATTTGATACGAAACATCGTATATCAATCGATTCCAGCACTAAGTTAAGCATACCCGGCACGCATGCAACAGTCTAGACCACACCAACTCGTCACCCCAGGGCAGGTACTGGATATTTTCATTGAGTTCCCACAGTTCGTTGTCACATCGAACGACACCTCAGCAGTGGTCACGCAGAACACCTGCAATAAAAGACCTGCCGTCTCAACACAGCCCAGAAACTGAAACTCGCTAGGGCAGAATTCGAACACTTGCTCAAACTCGGGACAGCAAGCCCTCCCGAGCGCCCATAGGCCTCAACGTTGAGTGTGGTGGGTTTAAGAAGTCGGACAGTTGACGCCATGCGGTGAATACTGCAGAATCATTGAATTTACCGTCCATGAAAATCCCCCAACCCTGAAAGTGCAGAAGCCGACTGCGTGTTCATAGTAAAAAATTCATTTCCAAAAGACATATCTGGCGCGCGCTTATCACCAGATCCCGTTGGCTAAATTAGGTATACCTAGAACCGCTCTCATGATCCGTTTCGGCAGTTGCGAACTTCTTCAAATGCTATATGGTTTGATTAACACGGCTTGGAACTCTCGACACTCCATCCATGAAGTGATCCACGGTCTGAACATAATCTACTCTTATAGAGATAATATTTTGGTTGCTATTTATTCCCAAGAAAGACAACTTAAGCGTCTTCGCATTATACTGAAGCAACCGATCTAAAACGGCGTCACATTTCACTTCACCGAACGTAAACTAGGCAAGAACACGGTGGAATTTCTGGCTTGCGAGACCACCAAAAAAGAAACAGCAAAACTAACAAAGAAACTGTAAAGTACTGGTGCATACCACAGCCCGGTCCATCTGCGCAACTTCGTTCACTCAGTGGTTTGGTCAACGTACGCATGTTGTGCAACCGATAACGTAGTACCTCCGAAAAGCTGAACGCAAAATCCATTTAACAGGGGCAGCAGGAATTTATTTTCAGGGTATCGGAGAAGCAGTCGCCGGTTCGCTGGAATTCCTTAAAATTGTCACCATTACTTGATATGAATAGTGCAGGAAAGTGGTAAAATAGGCCGGCTTTGAAGAGGAAGGACGGTAGAGCCTACAACTTGGTGCACAATAAAGCTGACTCCAGCGCAGATCATCGTCGGATGATCGAAAACTCCCAAAAATTGAAAACCTCCCGGTCAATACTGGGTTTTGTGTGCCCACTCGTTGCAGAAATTTTTCGCACAACGGATGTTTGTGAGATTCAAAAGAGAACTCACTCTCAATTGTTAAGCGAGAAAATGTGATGCAAAATGTGTCCTTTTCTACTCTGCAGGAGAGATGCTGAACAAAAGCGATGGAGTAGACAAATCAAGCAAACGAAAATGTATATTCTCACCTGCCTGCCTGACAACCACTGATGGGGTACCATCAGGTTCATGGTGGATTCAGAGTTTGGTGGTAAATAACTGTGAACGGATACTTCTAACATCAGTCGGGATATAACTGAGAACTTTTTCTGTTTTCGACGGAGTATTAACAGACAATAAACTGTTTTATACGCTAAACGAAGCGGTGAAGTGTGAGTTGGAGGTTTCACACATTTCAGCAGAATCATCAACAACTTCTTTATCGTCGAGCGTGATCACTTTTATGGAGGAGTTCCTTACGAACTTTGTCCGTCTCATCAGTTGCGTTAGTTTCCTTCCGCTCTGATCGCTACCGAGCGCGAACGTTTCTCCGTTCGTAAGACGCGGTCGTGTTCTCTGTTCTGTGTATTTGAACATGATGCTCACTTGCACCACCAGAGAAAATCTAGTGTTCTTCTCTGCCTCGACTTCCGCAGCTCAAGTCCAAAAATCTCCTTTGCGTTAAGAAATCTACTTTGTGTACGAGTCGACTTTATGTAGCCAGAAGGTCGATGTAGAAGTCAGATGTTTAATAAGTTTCCCGGCCGACATGTTTGGGTCTGATGTGAGAAAAGGTACTGAAATTTGAGGAGTTTATTATAGAAAAGGGGGTATTCCAATCGGTGAATTTGATCGGATGGTAGAACAGAACCGTCCATTTGGTGGCCGATCCGGAATCACATAAAACATTGATGACATCCAGGTCACTTCCAGAAAATTGTTCGAGAATGGATATTCGAACAAACGGGGGGCCCGCAATTTGCAGCTGAGACCGCCGTTGCGTCGCTGGCCAGGCAAAAACTGAAAAACAAACAAAGTCTAGCTCTGATAACGCCAGGCGCATTCAGGTTTCCGCAACGAAACTCACGACTATTGCTGTAAACGTACCTCTAGTCCACAAACTCTTCATCTGTCAAACAAGGCTTCGACTAGGAAAAGCCTCAGAACCGAGGCATCCATAGGTTCTCAGAACACTGGAAGAGGCAAATTAAATGCCCCTGACGATGATGTGGCTGCGCGACAAGGGCCATCAACTTAACAATATTAATAATAGTAACTCTGTGTATTACCTGATGACCTTTTTGAGTGTGGTCCGAAAAACAT